>PVJS01024779.1:16344-28495 GCA_004027185.1 Glis glis
CTGCAAAAAAAAAAAAAAAAAAAAAAAAGAGATGGCATGGCACATTCTAGCACATTTAAACTCAGGTAATTCAACATGCCTGGAAGACAAGGGGTGTAGGGACATAGCAGTCCCTGAGAGATAGAAAGTGGCTTATGGAGCACCATGTTGGTTAAGATGAAGGAGTTCAAAGAAAACACTGTTTCACCTCCTGTATGCACACACACATGCACAGGTGCACGCCTATGCACAAACACTACTGAAGAGCTGAAGAGGACACTCGATCCATCATGCCTAGGCGAGGCTAGAAATGGAAAAGTCAACACGCAGCACTGACTCTGGTCTGAAACCTGACAGGTCAGGAGGAACCTGCATGCAAGTGAGGATTCATGCTTCTGTGTTCAGAATCTTTGGGGACTTGGGAGGCATGAAGTGGCAGGGCCAAAGGAAAATCGAAAAAAATTGCAAATGGAGACATGTCGTTGGAATTAGAAAAGAGGTATTTGTCTTATTATTGAGTTTCATAAATTACACATATGGCACCTATGTTCTTTTGCACATGTCATTATTTTCCAATAAAACTTATAAGAATAAGTTATTTACATTGTAGAAAAAAGGAAATGAATGATGTTGAATATTCATATCAAATAAGTAGCCGGGCATGGTGGCGCATGCTTGTAATCCCAGTACTTTGGGAGGCGGAGACCAGAAGATCCGGGTTCGTGACCAGCCTCAGCTCTCTCTCTCTCTCTCAATCTCTCCCTGTCTCTCTCTCTCTCTACTTAGAGAGGCCCTCCGCAACTTCGTGAGACCTGGTTTCAAAATAAAGTATAAAAAAAAATAGGGCCGGGGGTGTAGCACGGAGGTAGAAAGAAAAAAAAAAGTAAACAGTATACTAATTTTATCACAAAGTGACCTGAGGTATACAAATAAGTATATTAGGTCACATTTCCAATTAAAAGCAAATGTTCTATGATTTTTCCTACCTTCTCCATCTCTCCACCCTCACTCCGTGTTGGGTTTAGCATTTCATGGAGGCCTTTGCTACAGCTTCCTTCCCACCTGGTCCTTGTCTGCAGTTCCAGTGATGTCTAGGTCATATCAGGACCAAGCTCATCTCTCTAAGGTGTGAAACTGATCATGTCCCCCTCCTTAAGAGCTTGCAATGAGCCCATGGCCTTCAGAAGGAGGTCCACACTCTGTGACAGGGCACACTCCTTGTTTCCTCCAATCATCCATTTCTTGCCTGCTTTTCCAGCCTCGTTCCTTTTCTCTCTTCTTCCAACCATCTCCCACCCCAAAACTTACCCAACACTTCCTGTGCCCCAGACGCCTCCCAAGGACACTAAATACAGGAACCCATTCGATGCTCACAGCAATTTTAGGAGCTAAGTACTATTAGTATATTCATTTTACACGGAGGAAACAGGAACACAGAAGAAACTGATCTACGCTGCATCAGATAATTAAATGGCTGGGTCTGGAGGGACTGGCCCTTCATCCCTGACACCATGCCTGCCCTGTCTCTCAGGTTCATCAAGACCTCTGTCAGTCTCCTGCTCCTCTGTGAAGTCCTTCCGGATCCCAGCCCCAACCACACCCCATCCCTGTGCCTGGAGTCCAGTTGACACCATGTGCTCCTGCAGGGGATTGTGCACGACTCTCCTGCACACTGAGTGATCGGCCCTCTCACTACACTGTCACCATCGTCACAACATCACCAGGCTTCGGCACACCGCAGCACTCAATACATCTTGATTAAATTTATAAGTACAGAAAAGCAGTAGCTCAGTCATGACCCATGTCCACATATTAGAGTCTTTACCGTTTCAAAAGTATGATTTTGAACTTCCCCTTACTCAAATCAATTCTAGATATTATGCTTACTAACATAATGACGTAAAGCATTTAGAAACCAGGCAAATGTGTCAGAGTGAAATATGTTTGTGATCCACTAAGTTTATATCAAGTTGTGAGTTCATATAATCAAAGTAAATAAAATACAATGATAAAAAATTAGCACTTAAATGTTCTCCTGAATAAATTCTGATGGGGTCTGTGTCCTGTAGGGAAGTATGTTTTAAATAACTTAATTCACTATGTCACATTGAACGCATTTAGAACATTAACTGATCAACTCCAGTTGTAGAATAAAGGACTTAGGCTTATAATAATAATAATCATAATAATAACTCTAACAGAAGTTATGGGTAATAGTCATCATGAATAAAGAGATAGAAACCTGCAGTGTAAATCATGTAGCTTTAGGCCTAACTCATGTGAATTGTTTTCTATGATTTTAATCAGAATTAACATTCCAATTGTGGAATTCAGGGATCTTAACATTTCCTGTACCAAAGAGCTCTCGGTATTTTTAATGATCTCAGTCAATTCCACCAATCCTGGAGCACAGGATAAGACTATGTATAAGTCGTGAAACAACTTTCTTGTGTAGCATTGCAAAAATCTACCATGGAGATCAGGAAATGAAGTAGTTCCTCTAAAGTCATCTTTTGGTGATTCTAGCATTAAGAAATAGCCTATAAATATTTTCTTCAGGCGATTGTGTAGATTGTTACATGTTCTTTGCAAAATCCTCGAAACCTTCTGAAACAAAAAATAAAGTCAATCTTTTGAGTCTTTGACTTATTACTTGATACTAATGAGGTAATAGAATGGCTTTGCCTCTCCCGAGCTTCTGTCTTTCCATTCCTTCTTCCTCCTTCTTTGTCAAAAAATTTATTTGCATAGTTCTGTTGCATCATAGCTGTATTGCCCGACATGATGGCATAGAAAGCAACAGAAGGGAAAAAAAGATGAATGAGAAGAATGGTGGGATATTGGTAAATATAGGTGATCTTGCAGAAAATATTTAAAGTGAAATATAGTTTCAAATGAGTTGTAAAAATAAAGAGAAAAGAAAAGAAAAAAGAAAAGAAAAAAAGGAAAGGAAAGGAAAGGAAAGGAAAGGAAAAAGGAAAGGAAAGGAAAGGAAAGGAAAGGAAAGGAAAGGAAAGGAAAGGAAAGGAAAGGAAAGGAAAGGAAAGGAAAAGAAAGGAAAGGAAAGAGACCATAGCCATTCACTTGAAGTGCCCACTGGAAGAAGTCCAGCAAGGGAGGCAGGCAGGCCAGGAGTTACTAGACCGTCATCTGTTCACATGTGCACCAACACCTGGGCTAGTGGGGGGATCAAGAGACCACGTGATTTCAGAAAGAGACCAAGCAGGTACATCCACATGACCTGCAGACCCCTACACCCCATTTGAAGAAGCTCATTTGCAAATCCCTCAATAGTTCTGTGCCTTCATAAGGCGTTAAAACACTCCATCCAGGATACAGAGGTCAAGGAGAGAATCCAGGTGGAAAGCATGTGTCAAGAGCTTTTGATCACATCTGATAAAGAAATAAGAACCACTGCCGATTCTATTAAAAATATGAAAACTCCATGAAAGCATCAAATGCCCTTTTCTCTAAAATCACAGGTCAAGGCAATGAACTCAAATAATCTTCATATTTAAAATAGCTGTCCCTGATTGATGATGTCTGCATTTTTATAACCTGAAATGTATACTAGGTCCTTCGGCAGTCTTCATTCCTTCTTTAACACTTCTAGACATGTGACGCTATTAAAATTAGGATAACTTCATCAAAAATCTTTACTGTGCACCTACCAGGTGCGTGACACTTTGCTGAGGCAGAATTTATGACTATTTATAGTGTAATATCGCATATAATATATTTCTAAAGTCCAAAGATAACTATGCTGCCTGCCTGTGTTGTCAATAATAGAAGTTCATGACATTTGATTTGCGTCTTTGTGAGAGGCAATGTTATTCTGATTTAATAGCTTCCATCTGCTCTCTCATTTTCATTGCTCCTTTTACAGTTTCCAAATTCCACCCTGTACCCTCCAGGGAAATTTTCCCAAGCATTGATTCTATTCATCTATGAATTGGAGGAGGGGAGGGTTCTTCTGCAGCCTTATGGTTTTGTTTATTGATTGTTAGGCAACTTGTTGAAATGCAGGCACTTGCTTTTCTATTTCTTCTATTTTTTGGTGTTGGTAAGTGCTTGGAAATTTGCAAAGACCTCTTGAACAAAACTTAGTGTTGAAACCTTCCTTTGCAAGGTAAAATAGGGGAATATTCCATGGATAAAGATGCAGAGGAAAGAGACCCCCTCTATATTGTCAATTTATCATGGTGAGAAGCCTGCGACTATACAAAGGAAAAACGTAAGCTTTGCAATTAAAGAACGTGAATCTAAAGCTTTATTTATAATTATTAGAATAGATTGCAACAATAGTCAAATATTAATACAATATTAGCAAAATACAATACACTTGTGAAATTTCAGAGGCACACTGGCCACTGTGACATTATTTTTTTTCTTTTTTTTTACTGGTGCATTGTAATCATATATCTTGATAGGTTTCAGGGTGGTAGAAGTATACATGCACACATTGGTCAATTAGCCCTCCCCCATTTTAAAAGTTGGTATTACATTCAACTGGATGAAAATAAGAATAACTCAGTCTTAACATTATATGTCCTCTAATTTCATACTAAATCCCTTAAGTCAAAAATTGAATGTACAATATTTCTACTGTACTACAGCAAAGGCTTTACAAGTGTGTTTGACTTCAGTTAAACAGGAATGTAAAATAAGGTAACAAATATTTTAACAATTACCTATCATGCACATGATATAAAATTAATTACTACATATGTTTCATCATTATTTTTGAGGAGTCATATTTTATATCTTGACACTGAAATGCTTTCATTTTCAATATAAAAAATCTCAGAAGGAGAGTCATAGAGACATATATTTCAAATTCATAATGAAAAGTGCCAGTAATCTAGATTTGTAGTACAGCACTTCCCATACTTATTGGCAATAGAGTGGGATTAAAATTTTGAGATTCATGCTTTGGGGAAATTCTCTTTTCCTAAAAGCCTTGTGAGATACATTTAAATAAATGAAATCAACTGGATTTGGGGTACTGGTAGCTGCCTTTGTAGATGCATGGAAAAAACCAAAGCTGACCCAAAAAGGAAACCCTGATTCCAAATGTCCCTTCTGGGCTTCTCCAAATGACATTTTCATCCCGTTATTTCACCGTCGACTGTCCAGAAGGGCTCTCGCCCTAGCTTTTGACACCCTGATAATAAACACTCCAGTAACCTCAACCAAATCATTCATCAGCATCCATCGTTTCATCGGGACACCCCCTGCCCCTCCCCCCAGTTGAAAACTTCTAAATTGAAAACCATATTCATGCTTTCCCCTTTGCTGGGTTCCACTTTTTATTTGATTTGATTCTCCTTCGGATATTTGGATATCTAAAAACCACTGAATCCATTTTTAATTCCACCTGCTCCATCGTCTTTCCTACCGCACTCCCATTGAACTTTCTCGGGGTTCACTGACTCTAGTAGTCTGACTTGACCTGCTTTTGTACCTACTTCTCTCCTTGTTCTCTTTGGGGGCAGAAAATGAGATTTTAAGCTCTTTGGGGGCAGCAAATTTGTCTTTATATTCTTTGTACACAAGGTACAGAACCTTATACATAGTAAGTTTTAAACACATTTGCCAGAATGGTGTGGCAAAATATTCATTCATTCATTCACTCATTCCACAAACATGTAAGAAAGATCCTCTATGTGCTAACCCTTGTAGAAGATGGTTGAGATATATTGATAATGATCCTTGAACGGTATTACTAGGTTTTAAATTGTACCTCCTGAAAAGACAAATACATTATTTTAAAATAAAAGCTATGGTAGATTCTACCCACTTAAAAGCAATGAAATTTAGATACTTACATCATTGCATATCAAATTCATACTTCATCAGTTCCTAATGTTTGGCCATGATTATTCAGCTAGACCCTCTATGAGACACATATTTCTCACATCTTCAATTTTTAACAATAATTCAAATGAACATTTCTCCAACTAATTTAGGCAATGTTTCCAAATAATTTCTTGAAGCTATTTTTTAATACCATTAGCATCCTTTAAGTATTTCTTTTTTCCTTTTGTTTGCTTTTGAGTCATAGATTTGGCCAATCTTAACTAATTTATCTTTTTTATTTTTTATTTATGTTTTTTGCAGAACTGAGAATGAAACACAGGGGCATTCTACCTTCGAGCTACACCCCATCCCTATTTTTTATTCATTATTTTGAAACAGGGTCTCACTAAGTTGCGGAGGGCCTCACTAAGTAGCTGAGGCTGACACGAACCTGCGATCCTCCTGTCTCAGCCTCTCAAGTACTGGGATTACAAGCGTGCGCCACCGCACTCAGCTTGATTTATCTTTTTTAAAGCCTCCTCTACCTCTTCCGGTGTAGGTGTTATATATAAGTAATCTTGTTTGAGCAAATTGATTTCTTTTCCTTGGTGTTGTTGGATTCATCGATGAGTAATGTATTAAATATTGAAGTCCATTATATCCCTAAACAACAAAGAAATTAAGTGCTTTATGAGCCCTTTTACTTTTAAAGCTAACTGGTATATCAATTTAAAACAATATTAGCAATCACTCTCTAATGTGGCTCATGATTATCCAAATTCCATCAGTCTTCCAGAATATGTATCATTTATTGTATTTCTCTAGGTATGCATTCTCTCAGTTTAAACATAATTTTATTCATTTAGATACATTTTTAAAATTACTTAGTTCTCTTCAATTTTTATTTCTTGTTCATGCTAGCATTAATAAAATCACCGAAACTTGAAATTCTAGTCCAAAGCACTTCATATATAACTTTATATATAACTTTATACATACATGTTTTATCCAAACATGTATTCTATGCTCATTTTAATGAAATAGCAACTACTTTGACTTTCCACTGTAAATTCTTCTCTAAGATGCACGATAGCACTTTTTGAATATGGTACTTTAGGCTAATTCATATGGCTGAGTCGAATTTCTTACTGAGACAATCATAATAAAAATTTCACAATAATGTACTTATGAGTCAGCATTTCACATATTTATTTATTTTACCATTGACTTTAGTGCTTACTGGAAGTAACTGTCATTCTTGAAGGCGACTACCTAATATGTTTTATTGCATGCTACGTTTAAAGTCAAGTTCTAATCCTAACCCTTAAATTTAAGTAAAACTCAATTCCTGGTTTGGAGCAAACCAGTACAGTTTTAACTTTCTCCTAATTCTTTCAATATCCTTGGTTCTCATATTTGGTTTTGTGAATACATTTCTAGAATCATTCTCTGGCAACTTTTGTTGTTTTATTTTTCTGAGAGTGATTCTAAACAGACTGAAGTGATGATATTCACTAAAGGGACAAAAATCCTGCAGACCTGAGGTAAGAGAATGAGTGGAATTCCCTCTATAATTATTTTCATATTTGAATGGCAAACTCAAGAAAAGTACCAGTTACTTTTTCTCAGGTGTATATTCATAAATACTTATTCTTCTTATGAATAGCTTCAAGCCTTTTGTGTTAACAAAGATGGGTGGGGCCAAAGCATTTATAATTAGTTTTAGAGTTACAAACTTGAGCTCTTTCATAAAAGACTTAAATAAAAAAAAAAGATGACTAAGTTTTGGTGTCCCAAAGCATCATCAAATCCATACAAGTAAATAATAATAATATTAGCTATATGTTATATCACAGTTTGATATGTTGAGGGCAATATTAAACCTAACAAATATACCCAATATAAACACTTTTATGATTAAAATAAAATAACATAAAATAGTAATGTTTTGCATCATAATGAGAATATGTTCTCAGAAATATCACATTAGGAAATTTGTCATTGTTCTAATATCATAGAGTGTACTTTCCCAAGCTAAGATGGCTACAGTGTCAGTAGGTGATAGAATTTTGGGGGGTCACCACAGTATATGTATTCTATCATTGACTGAAACATTGCTGTGGAACACAGGACTATATAAGCACCAGTAAATACATGCAAAATGGCCCTTATAAATTATATAAATATTTAAGAATATCTAGTCAGGACATTTTGACATTTACAGGATATCCTATGATTAAGAGAATGCAATAGGCAAACTCTTGAGCTAACTTTTATAATAGAAGCCAAGCCCACTCAAAACTAATTATATATATATATATATTAGATATATATTGTACTATATTATATATATTGTGATTATATATATTGTACTAGAGATTGAACCCAGGGGCATTTTACCTTTGAGCTACACCTCCACCCCTTTTTATTTTGTATTTTGAAACAAGGTCTTGCTAGGTTGCTGAGGCTTCCCTCGAACCTGCGATCCTCCTGTCTCAGCCTCCCAAGTACTGGGATTATAGGCATGAATTACAGGGTCTCACAAAGTTGCATGTCCCACTTCAAAAATATTACTAAAGCAGTTAGACAATATTGATATTACACAAATGTTGATGAACATTGCAGAAGAATTCCAATGTTTATATTGTCTGATTTTTTTTTTTGCGGTACTGGGGAGTGAACCCAGAGGCATTCTACCTCCAAGCTACACCCCCAGCCCTATTTTTTATTCTTTATTTTGAAACAGGGTCTCACTAAGTTGCGGAGGGCCTCACTAAGTAGCTGAGGCTGGACACGAACCTGGATCCTCCTGTCTCAGCCTCCCAAGTACTGGGATTACAAGCGTGTGCCACCACACCCGGCTAAAGTTGGCATTTTAAAGTTCCTCACCTATGAATAATATTGTTGGGGATATTTTCTTTACCTGTATTCACTGTTTTTCAACTGAATTTTCTAAATGCTTCTAAGAGACAGAACCTCACATTTTAATAGGTCAATCTGATGGTTGCGCCATTTTGTGTTTTGGATTTAAAAAGCATCCAACCAACAGTAGTTTTGGAGATCTATGTATTCTATAGTCTCTCTCTGTCTCTCCTCTCCTCTCCTCTCCTCTCCTCTCCTCTCCTCTCCTCTCCTCTCCTCTTCTCTCCTCTCCTCTCCTCTCCCTCCATCTCCCTCCCCTCAATAAAGCTTCTGCATCTGTTACTTTCTAGAGACATTTTCCATACCCAGTCATTTTTGTTAGGCTTTTGTGCTTCTTAGTTGCCACAATTTCCCCCTTCTTTCACCCACAACCCCAGGCAATTCCTACTAAAGAATGACACCAAACAGCATGTCAAGAGTCTTTCAAAATTGCTGCCAGACTTCGGTGACATTCTTAACAGCATATGGAGTACTGATGTGCTGAAAATACGTCAGAAAACTACCTGATGCTTACCGTGTCAGGAAGTCGCAGTCTGAGGGAGCGCTCTGGTTCAGATTTGCAACATAAACAGGACTTTTAGCGTTCTTGAACAAAGAAAGCATCTAAGCAAGTTACCCAAAAATGCCTTTTGGAGTCAATCGCATCTCCCAGCCCCCAATCTTCAAGCTCTGTCAATAAGCAAACAGGCACAGAGATGAAGCAAAGGCTAAAGTGATCCTTAATCCTAACATATGATCCTGATCAATAGAATGAGTTAGCTGTAATTTAAATGTGTTATATACATAGGTTGTCTTAGATCAAGACGATATTATGTGAGGCCTACGTGCTTGCAGTCTACAAAGCTCCTACAGAAAATGTATCTTAGAAATTCAGCAAATACCATTCCTTATAATAAGCACATGCTTAAGGGATAAGACCTTTTAATTTGTTAATGATTTTTTTACGTTTGTTTCACAATAGAGATTTCCTCCATGTAAATATGCAAGTCTATATGCATTCTTATCTATGCATATAGATAAGATTGTAAATATATATGCAAATCTATATGTATTCTTATCTATGAGTTCATATCACTCTAACATTTTTTTCATATTTCCTAATATGAAAAAAAATTACCTGAATGTTAATCCTAGTTTAGAACTACATATTACATGTGAGTTTCAGGCAGATGTGGTCTTGCCTGATTTCCACATGAAGGGAAATTTGTTCCTATTTCCTAAATCAAACTGTATTCTTTGATTATGAAAGAACATTAAGACTGAAACAAATAATATTAAAGAATGACCCAGTGCCTGGAACCAGTCCTTGCAAATCCACTGTATTATACATTAAAATAGATAGCTCTTGAAAATGGCTTATGATGTTCACATACTATTTGTTGACTTTTAATAAATCTTTCTGGCAATATTTTGTATTTAAATATATTTTGGCCATAAAGCAGGCCATTTGAATAAGAATTGAGTTCTTGGAGAAATCCCTAAAATTTGTAAATCCTAGAATTTCACACTATGCAAAATAACATACTGTATTCTATGGAATGTTCTTATAAACTAAATGAGATAATGCATATCCCTTAATGGCATAATGTCTGTTGTGTGGTAAGTGCTCAGCAAACATGTCACCAATTTTATTTAAAATGTGTGTTACTTTTATGGATGCAGTTTTACCTTAAATGTATTTTGAAGTGGCTATTAACTTCTCTGTATTTCTAGGGTGAACAATTATTGGATTTGTTATTAGAACATTAGCTTCTCATTCCTTCATGTTTGATTATCCTCAAATCTTATTTAAAATTCTCCTATGGCATCTCTTAAATCTGTATATTCCAGTATCTGCTCTCATTCCCAATATCTAATTAGGCAAAATTCACTTCATCTTGAACCCCCTTTTCAAACTTGCAATTTGCCTAACCTACCTTTAAATCTTTTCCCCAATAACATTTTGCTTCGTTTTGTTTTTGTGGTACTGGGGATTGAACCCAGGGACATTCTACCTCCAAGCTACACCCCCAGCCCTTTTTTATTTTTTTTTATTTTGAAACAAGGTCTCCTAGGTTGCTGAGAGCCTCTTTAAGTTGTTCAAGCTTGTCTGGAACCTGTGATCCTCCTGTCTCAGCCTCCCACGTGCTGGAATTACAAGCATGTGCCACCACACTCAGTTTCTATCCCCCATTAATTTTAATATAACCCTTTCCTCCAAAAAGCTGTATTACTTCCCATTATAAGATGTCATGTTCAAAATTAATTATTTCATACCCTCAAAAATTTTCCACTGTATATAAATTACTCTAGCACAGAAAAAATGAAATTTTAACAATATATATAATTTATGGAACTACCATAAAACCAAGATTTAAAAAACTTGACCCCCCAAAAATCCTGAAAAGGAAAAAATACTGAAATGTAAATATGCTAACAAAACATACCCTAAATAAAATGAAAGCAATACAGTACAGTGTATTAAAAGATTAGAGCCGAGCATGGTGGCACACACCTGTAATCCCAGTGCTTGGAAGGCTGAGACAGGAGGATCACAGGTTCTAGGACAGCCTTAGCAATGTAGTGAGACTGTTTCAAAATAAAAAATTAGAAAAAAGGGCTGGGTGTGTAGTTTGGAGATAGAAAGCCTCTGGGTTCAACCTCTAGTACCAAAAAAGAAAAGAATTAGTACATCATTGGAAGTTAATTTAAATTAATCTTAGTGTACTATTTAAATAATTAAATAATTTATTACATATGAAGGTAAAAATAACTGAATCTGTAGATATTTCAAAGGCATGAAAATCCATTCCAAATTTTAAAACTTAAATATGGAAATATTACCTACACCTAGGTCAGGATTAGAAAGACACTTTCTTGACATGGAAAAGGAAAGCTATTTTAAACTAACACGTTGCATATAATGTCGAGAATTAGAAGGGAGCAGGGAGAGAGAGAAGCATCAAATTCAGAAACAAAAGATGGATGTCCATTATCAATTCTTACAATTTCAATATGACACATGATTTCAATTTGACATATCAGTTTTTACAAGAGCAACATATCAGTTGTATGACATGAACTAATGAAAAATAAAGAAGCAAATTTTCATTATTCATAAAGGAGGAAGAAAATTTTCTTTATAAACATTTTTGTATATACATTTTCATATTTAACATAAAATTTAAGAAATAGTTCAATAAGGCTATTAGAAAATAAGTGAAAAGTCAGTTGGGCATGGCGACACATGCTTGTAATTCCAGGACTTGGGAGGCTGAGACAGGAGGGTCACAGGTTTGAGGCCAGTCTCAGCAACTTAGTGAAACCCTGTTTCAAAATAAAAAATAAAATAGTGCTGGGGGTGGGGGGTGTAACTCAGAGGTAGAATGTCCCTGGGTTCAATCCCTAGTACCACATACACACATACACACACACACACACACACACACACACACACACACACATACACACA
>PVJS01024780.1:0-28393 GCA_004027185.1 Glis glis
CACACACACACACACACACACACACAAGAATACTATTCAGACTTTAAAAAGAAGGAAATTCTGCCATTTGTGACAACCCTAATGAACCTAAAGGACATTATGCTTAGTGTAATAAGCCAGACACAGATAGAAAAATATTGCATGATCTCACTTATGTGTGGGATTATTAAAGATCACACTCACAGAAAAAGTGAGTAGAACAGTTGTTGGTAGGAGTGGGAAGGATGGAGAAATGGAGGTATGTGGGTTGAAGTGTACATACTTTCAGTTAGAAGATAACTAGTGTCTGGATAACTAATGTATAGCTTGGTAACTATAGTTAAAAAAATAATGGATGGTATACATGAAATTCGCTAAAAAATAGATCTTAAGTCACCCCCAAAGGGAAACAGATAATGAATAGATTAATTAACCTGACTCAGGAAAACATTTTACAATGTATACTTATGGATCAAAATATCACATTGTATATTTTAAATATATGTAATATTTACTTACTAATCATTCTTCAGTAAAACTATAAAATGACTTACATTGTGTTGGCAATTATAGTGACCTGAATTTTTACCATATTTTTAAATTCATTTTAAGGGGAAATATAAAGATATTGTTTGGTTTAGAAATAAAGGAAGCTAGAAGAAAGAACAAGAAGAATGTATTTTGAATAGCATAAAATTTATTTTTCCAATTTCTTTTGTGAAAGGACTTTCACACTATCATCAAAGGCAGCTCAAAAATGCACTGAATTATCACCATTGTTACTTCTCTCATCACTGAAACCAAAGACATACCTAACTTACCAGGAGCAAGAGAAACAAAGATGGTAACTTGTCACCCTTCTTTAGGATTATATATTGAAATTTCAAACAAGAGACTTTCTCTAGCCACTGTGTAAATAAAATGTGTCCTTTAAATGATGTTAGATTTCCTTTGATATATCACATATAGAGTAATTCTAATGACAAACACATTTTTAGCAACTTGTATATCACTTTCTCAACTAAGTGATTTAGGAGATATCTACTGATAATCAAATACAAGATTAGGTCTGAGCCCCAATTAACCTAGTGAGGTCCTGGACATTTATGAATATGAGCATTATTTGGACAAAATAATAAATAATTTCCTTGTATCAAAAGTTCTAGCTGTTTATAAGAAACTCAAAGTAATTGTCATGATGTCCAAAATAAAAATATCTGGAATTCTAGTAGATATTTAACCTATAAAATAATGTCTAATAAAAGTGCTGAACATATCAGCTAAGTTGCGTGGAAAAGCATTATGCCAAGCACCCATGCAAAACCTATTATGTTCATATAAAAATATTTTCAAAATTAAAGACGATAGTCATTTTTTAGATTATTTAATGCATTTGTTTGTGGTGAGAAACATATCTTTCATATAAGTTACTTGAAAAAGACTTGAAAATAGTAATATACTGATAATAACAATTTAGCACTAGTATATTAAAATCATCCCAGGAAAACAACAAAAGCAACAGCTCACCTTAAGCCCTTGATTTGACCCTCTCAGAAATATGACTACATAGCTGGATATAGATTTTTAACTTTATGGTTATAGCTCATTTAGAAAATGCTTGATTCCTAAAGAAGAAAAATGCCTTACATTAGTTACACCTACAATTGATGAGAGATGTAGACACAGTACCGCAGCTCTAACTTGGAGCCTGCATGACATAGATGAGTACAGACAATGACATTAAGAACAAGACTTGAATCTAGCTGACACATATTTGTATGCATTTTAACTAACTAAATATAAATAATTATGTCATTTACTCTTATAAACTTATAAAGCACTGCTACAATTAATTTTACAAATTTTTCTGTCGGTATTAAGATGATTTTGTAATTATTCAATTATAATCACTTATTGATAAAAGGATAAAACATTGCATTGATGTAAATATACTTTTTATTTATTGCTTTATGGTAATCAATAAATGCTTGAACAAGCAAGCAGTTTGGAACTAATTTGTATATTTTAAATTAAAAACTAGGACATCAGTTTGGGTTTTTTCACATAAAATTACTATATGTTGTTTTCTGTTTAGAGTAGGAGTCTTAAATTACATTTGTAATTTGAATTTCTATATTACCTTGAATTATATAATACATATCATCTGTTACAAGAATTAACGCTTATCAACTTCAAAGTCAACAAAGACAAACTGGATTCCAACATAATTTCTGAGGAAACCTATTACAATATAATCATATACAATAGACCCAAAATCTAAATTTAAGAACAGCTAGTATAAAATATTTCTACCCTTGTGCATTAAGTTAAATAAAATTTTGCTCTGAAATAAGAAATGCATACCACTAAAATGATACTTTTAATATGACTTGGACATATTTAAAATATATTTGTAAACCATACCCTGAATGATATAAAATTTGTTAAAATTCTTGTATATTTAAGGTCCCTGATTACGTATTATTTGTTGGAAACAGATTAAGGTGCAGCTCTAATCTCTATCAGTGGGACAGCCCATGCCTAGTACATATGAGGCTCTGACTTTATTCTGTAGTATTTAAAAAAAATCACATTTTAAAACATATAAATAATTTCTAGGCACATATTATTCAACATATTAAATTTACTAACTTGGCATAAAATATGATATAAAATATCTTATTATATAAATATATAAGTCCTTTCCCCTCAAAAAATAAAAATTCTAAGTAAAAATATCTAAGAACAAGAATTAATAATTGTTAATTTACAATTTACTTAATACACTTATATTTATAATATGCATTGCAATTATGCTATACATTATTCTATATATCATTTCGCATTGCTTTAGCAAAAGAAATTAAGTGTAAAAAATAAGAAGAAAATATCCACTACTATTAACATTAAATATGTTTAGAGCAAAAATAATAACATATTGATTTTTAAAGAAACTTTAAAAATATATTTTAGACAGTAGATAAGAATTTCAATACAAAACTCATCATTACTGTGTGCATATATGTCAGTCACTATTAACTACATTGTGATGGAAAACTATAATACACCAATAAAAGTATATAAAAATAAAAAATAAAATATGTAACCTCCCCCCAAAAAACAAAATAAATGTATAAATACAAATTAGCAAAACAGAAAAAATTATATTCATAAAATATCTCCAATTAAAAATATATATAACATTTCCATATTATTTGCGCATTATGTCTCATGTTTAATAATTGAGATGTACATAATTTCATATGAACCATAGTCACTAAATGATGTCAAAATGTTGCCTCCAGGTATGTCATTATATAGAAAAGTCACAATGCTACATTAGAGGGGACCTATTTTTTGGCTCAGAATCAATGTAAAAAACACTTTTTACATCTAAAAAGGAACTAAAAATCCCCTCTTTTTGGATTTGATAGAGATGCTGAGAAAATACACCCTGGGAAACAAACTCAGTGACAGGACCCGTGCCCTGGGCTGCATTCATTGATTAGAGCGAGGAGGAGATGCTCTCAGGAACACCTTCTCTGAAACAGCACAACAGCCATGCAGTAAGCCACCAAAGAACTTGAGAACCACTGTAGTATGAAGGAGGAAGGGCTGCAGCACCACTGAGCTAACATTTTGCAGAATATTAGAGGGAAATGTCATCTTTCAGAGAAATAAAATGAGATATTTATTGACTCTCCTTTGACCTACTGCATTACTAAATACCAAGACCTATCTGGAAAATAAGAATCCTCAAGTCAAAAGCAGATCGAAAAGAATATCTAGTGTAGAAATAAGTTGGGCTACAAGATATATACAGACAAAATTAGAATTAATTTATTATCTGTGATCCTAGAAATACTATAATGGAAGACAGTGTTATTTCATTTAGAAGCTAGGATTTTATTAAATTTAAAATGGGGCCGGGCATGATGATGCACGCTGTAATCCCAGTACTTGGGAGGCTGAGAGAGGAGGATCCAGGTTCGCAGCCAGCCTCAGCTACTTAGTGAGGACCTCCGCAACTTCGTGAGACCCTGTTTCAAAATCAAGAATAAAAAATAGGGCTGGGGGTGTAGCCCGGATGTAGAATGCCCCTGGGTTCAATTCCCAGTACTGCAAAAAAATTTTTTTTTAAATGGAACTAAAACTTTTTGATATTCTGAATCAAAAGATCTGGCTATAATAGAAACTATGAGAGAAAAAAACTAAATCCCATCTCTGGTCAGCCATGAATATATTTGCATATCAGAGTAATAATAAAAACAAAGATCCACATGCCATATATCTAATACTAAGCGTTATAAATCAAGCAATGAAATATGCTTTATTTTCTTAACTTGACCAGCATACATTCACTGTAATGTAGAAGGTCAGGTTTGAATGTAATATTCTCAGATTCTTCTGAGTTCAGAACCAGAATACTAGGAAGAGGAAGGGAAGGGCAGCATTTTGCCCTTGGTCGGTCTTTCCTTCTCCATCCATACCAGGTACATGCTCATACCCTGATGGGACTATTGCACATGGGCATACCAGCCTGCATATTCCAGCTGTGTTCAATGTTTGACAGGAACCGCCTCTCTGCCTCCAACCTTGTACACCTAGGCATAGAGTTGAACACACTAGCAGTATAGTGGGGCCTGTAGAAGATTCACTGGGGAGGAGATCCATGTCATGTAGGTCCTGGGATTGGATTCTGAAACACTTAGGCTGTGTTTTTCAGGCCCTGGGTATGGGAGGACTAATCTGGAAGGAGGCTCAGGGAATCTAAGTGCTCACATTGCCTTCAGCCAAAGGGTTCTTTCCCCTATGAAGAAGGGAATGTACAAAAGAGGACCAGGATGGAGTCCTCCCAATTTGGAGTACTTAACAATGTCCTTTCCTAACTGGGTCAAAGGATGGTACTGGACCTCTCAGAGCTAACCTGTGTTGTCAATATGCCTAACAGCTGCACTTGTGAAGAGTTAACATGGAATTTCATTGAGGATAAATAGAACTCAGACTTCCTTTCTACCATCTCTAATTCTATCTATATGACTTATTAAAAGTATTTTATAAAATGAAGAGTATAAAATTATGACCTTAAGGGAATCACACCAAGACCTGTGTGCATGTTTGTATGACTTCGAACCTCACTGAGATGTATAATTAGTGTACCAATAAAAACATATAAAACATAATAATAATACTAAAGAGCACAAAATTACAAATAGTTCTCATCATGCAGTATTTCAGTCATTCTCAACAAATTCTTCTGATGTAACTATAAAGTTTTGATTTAAAGAAACTTTAATATATTAAAGATTCTGAAACTAAACCTTTAATTTGACAATTAGAAATGTTTGAAAAACATTGAGCCAATTCTTGAATATACCTTATGAAACCAAATGTAAGCTAAACATTAAGAATAAGGCTGTTTTACTTGAAAAGCATTTGGTTTTAAAGATCCAAGAATTTTTCAGATAAGCCCAGGTTACTAAAGTAGCTGAGAATGTGCAGAGAACTCTCTAGGTTCCCAATTTGAAACATCACAGTTAGATCTCACAAAAACTGGAAAAACATTAGTCAGGGTTCTTGTTTCCATGTCTGGAGCCACATGGCTTGTTTGCTATTCCTTGATGTACTCATGCTTCTTTTTTTGTTTATTTATTTTTTTCTTCTAAGTATATCAGTTCTGCACAGCATTTGGTTAGTGCTTATCCAAATTTAAGTAGCTCAGGTTGGCATGCAATGGTGCCACCTCAGTCCATTTCTACTTAACTTTAGTGCATGGATGTCAGTTGAAGAGTCAAGTCACTAATTTTTGTTTCTTGTTTCAAATTATGAAGAGAGACTTAAATAGGCACAAACTTGGTCAAGGATCAACACTCATTCTTTTCAATGAGCCTTTGTTTTGGGGAAAAATTGTTCTTAGTTCATCTTTATATAAACAGGCGAAAGTCCATTTATATGTTACAATTATGAGAAACTCAGAAGGTGATATATCTAAATATCTTCCTGATAGTCTTCAAATCAAACTGATCTTTCTTTTTTATGAGAAAGAAAAAGAATAAGAGGTTATTTATTTGAATTTATATAAAAGTCATAAAAGAATATATTATCAATTCTTAAATAATTTGTTCTCATTATTCATACATTTGAATTATTTTCTAAAATAATTGCAATTTATTTCTTGGCTAACATTTAAAAACTTGTAAAATAGATGCCATTTTTTAGATCTAAGACATTTTTTGTATTTTTCACATTTGAAAAAATCCAGATGTAGTTGGTAACCATTTCCTTCAGTAATTAACAAAGCAGAACTGCTCACTAGTTCATAAAATATATAGACTATTAGTCACATAAATCACTACCATAAAAGAAAAATATATAAAATTTCATGAGACACACTAATATCAAGAAGCTTACACTGATAATTGACGTCCACATTAGTTCTTTACTAGAGTAAGCTATTCAGATAGTAGAGTCAGGGTTTCATTGCTATAGGAAATATACATAGACACAGAGAAAGGAAAGATTTATCATAATTATAGTGTGTTTGATTGTAGCTAATCATTTGCTGGTATTTACAACCTCTTTCTTAGATGGATATAAAAGAATACACTATCTATCCAGTATCTTTATCTCAAGATGTATCTTCCAACTTTTCATGCATTTATGTCATTATATTGTGGACACACAGATGGATTATTACTCTGGAAATCTTACTCTATTAAATGCATATTCTTTGAACACTAATTATAGAAGAGACTACATTGTTAGCCTCTCTGGGTTCAATTGTTCTCTGACATTTGCTACATGAAGTCACTTTGGAGGTCATCTCATTTTATTCATTTTTTTAAAATGAGGATAATATCTGAACTTTTTTCAAATTTTTTATAAAGACTAAATCTACATTGAATATGCCCTCTGTTCATGTAAGCAATGAATATGATGTTATTGACAACAATGGTGGGGAGGGGATTTTACTTCTAAATGCAGGGTGTAAAAGAAATCAGAGATATGCCATGAAACTGAGAAGTTAAACTGTCATAAGTGAAAGAAAATTTTAATGAAACAATTTTGAAACCCATTAAATTGCAATGTCAATATTTATATTTTTGAGATTTAATGTGTGGAATACTTTATAAATGGATTAAAATCAGATACTAAAATCAATAAAGAAAAATTGCATCACTGTGAAAGTTCACCCAAAAAGATAGTTACTTTCAGAATAGGAAAAAATCCAATTTTACTCTTTAGATTTTTAAAATATGGTATTATAAAATGAGTTTGGAACTCATTGAAAACACAGAAGAATCATTTATTCATTCATTATTTTATTAAAAACGTATTATGTGACAGCCTCCGCTATAATATATATCTGAAAGTCCCCTCAAGTTCCATGTGTTAACGGCTTATCCCCAGTTTGGTACTGTTGGAAGGTGCTAGAAAGTTTAAGAGCTGAGGCCTAGTGAGAGATGTTAAGGTCAGAGGAGGCTTGCTCTAGAAGACAATTGTTGGACCTCAGTCTCTTCCTCTTGTAATTGTAAACAATTGCTCTCATTCCAGGTCCACTAAACAAAGTCAGTTGTGATTTGGTTTCTCATGTACTTTGACTACAGGTAGCAAAGCTGATTTACTATTGACACACATGAGTGTGGGCTATGCACACACATATAAGTGTTCCAGACACTGTTGCAGTTTTCAGTAAGTAGTACCCGATGACTGGAAGCTGCAAAGGAGGATTCTAATACTGATCTCTACGTAACTTTGGTGTCCATATCCTAAGAAGCATGTAGAACTGAGTCAAGTGCTAATTGTGTGTTGCTAGTTCTAGGACTTTGATGAGTTACTTAAACTCATAACTAAAATAGGGAAAAATATAAATTTATGGAGTTGCAGCAAGGATTAAGGTGGATAGCTATAATGTTCTGCCTGGATCATGGTATGATTTAATAAACTGTTTTTATTTACATTTGAGTGCTGTGTATTTGAGTTTGCTTCAGTCATTTGTGTATACACAGTTCATTCTTAAGCCCTGATAAGGATAAATGTCTGGGCCTATGACATATGCACTGGATTATGGGTCCTGTCATCTTATGTCATTTTTGTCAGTGAACCTTCCACAGCCTCAGTGCACCTTTTATTATTTGTTTGTTTTTGCTGTGCTGGGGATAGAACCCAGAGTCTTGCTGTTCTGAGCAGACTTAGATCATGGAAAACAATCAAAACATGGTCTCAGTTCTTTTAAGAATGTTTGTTGCAATTGTGACCAAGACAGGATTTTTTTCGTTAACACTTCACACAAACTTTATATAATTTATGCTATTTTAGGGCAGAGAGAGAGATTAGTACAACCTGGAGATCAGGTTGGGCAATCCATTTACCATGGAGCTCAGCTGGCTGTGTCAGGGTCTCAAGTTCAGGCCTTTTGTGAGTCTGGTCTTGGTCTTTAGATCTGACCTTACCCAGTGTTCAACCAGAACCAAGGGTGAGGAATCGTCCAATAGCTACCAGCATGGCTGGCTGGGTTATTGTCCAGCCTCACTATGAGTAGTCAGAATGTCAAGTGGTGAGGCTCCTTGGCAGAAGAGGCTCTGAGTTTTCAGTTTCGAGTGCTGACAATTACAATCCTCAGATTGCCATGGACTCTAGTCGGTTGCTAAGGCATTATAGCTGGGTGACTGGCTTTGGGAGTTAAGACCATCTTTGGGTTTAAGGGAGGCCCCCAACTTTTTTTAAACTACGTGTTCCATATTCACACATGCTAGTCAAGTGCTCTAGCACTGAGCTACATCTCCTGCCCTAAAGTGCCCCATTTCTCAGGGAACATTTTTTCCACCCATGACTTTTGCCCACCAACATATATAGGAAGTAAAAGACAAGTGTGTGTAGTTAAAGGTCATATATATTGAAGAGACACTAAATATAAAATGAGTGTTTACTGTGTGTAATTATTGAGTATAAAGTAGAGGTATGACAGATTCATAACTATGGTGACAAGCAGTTTAGATTGGCCTTAATAATATACATTTTCCAAATTCAAGAGTGGTGATTCACTAAAGCCATAATTAAAAGTGATTGGATTTCAATATCCATTTTAATAGTTCACAAGTTAATTTTTAAAAGTGTGGATATTTTATAGTTGTCATTGAGGAAGGTTATGAAAACACTGCCCACATGGCTATGTTAGCTCTCAAAAAATGTCAAATCAATCTCAACCATTCTTTATCAACTGAGTTAAGAAGAGGTCATATTAGAAACCTTGTGAGCTTTTCAAAATCCACATGGCCATCTATCACTTCTCCAGGCTCTCTTCTCACAAATCTCTTCAATACCGGAGAATCTCTGGGAGTTGTATCAAAGAGAACAGAAAAACAAGTGCAATTTGGGAAACAGACCTTAAGACATTCATACAGGCACTTTCCAGCCTGGAAATCTACTAATCTAAGCCATTTAAAGGTCAAAGAGCAATTGTCCAACCCTTTGTTTATCATACAATGCAATTAACCAAAAATCATTTACTCTGAGAGAAAATTCTATTGTTCTGTTTACCCATGCTTGGTACCACAACAGAAACAAAATTCTGAATTTTTAGAGTGTTCTTCTGAAGACTTCTATTATAGTTATCTTATTTTACACAGGGTGCTTAAGAAACTTCCCCAAAGATATAAAACTAAGTTGTGAAAAATTTATGGCTACTTATTCATTTAGTGTTATTTTCCAATATTTTGCATTTGAATGCAGACATACATTTTGGTCAAGTCAATGATTTTGCTATACCTGTGAGGGGATCCCAAGAACATCTCTTGGCTTTCTCTTAAACATTCTATTTCTCTCACACAAAAAATGCTGATGATTTTCAATTGTTTAAAAAGAGAAATTTAGTGATAAATATGCCCATTTGTCTATTTTAAGTATTATTTTCTTCTAAAGTAATTTATTAATTATTTAGAAGCAGTGCTCATTTCTTAATCTTTGCAAATTCTAATCTTTACCTTTTTTTCTAGTAAGATCATGGTTAATTGTATCCAAAATTAATTAGGTGCATTTTAGGCAGACACATAACATTCATGCTTTCAACTTGTTAGAGAAGCCTGGAAGTTAGATAAAATGATTTTTAGTCTGGCTTCTGATGCTTTTTCTTTTTCTCTATTTGACGATGCTATTTAAAAGGACATTTTTTGTAATATATTTACATGATTGCTCATAAAAATGTAATTATATTCTTTGTCTTCTAGCTCTACATTTTCCTGTCCCATTAGAGTAAGTCATGGATTCTTGATTTCTTCTAAAACTACCATATTACCATAAGCCAAATATGATAAGTGGGAAATTTATCTGACAAATGCATGGTGAAATTCCTGCCCACCAAATGGTTTTCAAATCACAGAGTAGAAAGGAGCCTTGGGAGATGAATCTACAGAATTTGGAACAGCTCTTCAAAAATTGCCAGAATAATCTTCCTCATAGCCCAAAGCAAGATGTAAATTAAGAAGCAATACACTAGCAGTGTAATGGAGCATATGCTTATAAATTCATGGCTCCATTCATCTCATGTAAACAGCCCACATTGTACCTCCCAGGAACAATTACACAACCCTAAGGGGTTTGAAATTATAAATATCAAGGGAGACATTGTTCCATTTCTTTTTAAATAAGTTTAGAGAGATTAAGGAGTATAACCCTTAATTTTTATATTGCTTTTTAATCATGTATTTGTATAGTGAATGTCAAAAATAAGTAAAAAAAAAAAGCTTTGGGCAAAATGTGCATGTGAAGTGCTTATTCTCAGTTGAACAGAGGTGTGTGCTAGCCTGTTGGTATAGCAGCAATGTGTCCCAGAACCAGGCAGTTGATTCACATTCAGGAAAGAACTTGAACTGCTTAGTGTTCATAATGCTAGGAGATGGAGTCATTAAATAGGTAACACTGACTGCTTCAGGAAAAAAAAAAACTATTAGCAGGAGACTGACTAAACAAAAGGTGTCATGTATAAGAGGAATCTTTAAGTTTATCAAAATATGCTTTCAAAGGTAAGCTTTAGAAATCTGTCCAAGTTGGGTTGATAGTGTTGTAGAATAACCTGAAAAAGAATAAGAAAAAAATATTGAGTAGAGGCCAGAGATATTTTAAACCTGGAAAATAGGATAATGGCTTCAAAGACTGGTTTTCAAAATTCTAAGGAATATCTATGATATGAATCTAAAATAGTAGTCTTAAATGTATTTGAAAAGGTAAGAAATATAGAAATAAAAAATATTGATTGTGTATTATAAGAAGTAAATATTTTATGCAAACTATTAACTCAAAAGACCCAAAGCAAACTTTCTTATGAAATCACAAAAACTCTAGAATCATTGATATTACAAGAGTCATAAATACTTGTCAGAAAACTTATAAAAGTGTGTGTCTTTATATAAGGGGATAAATATAGGTTTGAAAAATAAGTTTATAGGTCTAGTGTAATCATGAGAAAAGGAAAACTCCCCAACAACATGTTAAACTACTATTTGGATAATTTTAGAAAAGTAATAAAAACGAATGGCACCATATTAAGGTCTTAGTTTCAAGGCATATCAAAACTCAAGCACCAAAAATGAAAAGAAGGGGTGAAAATTGAGGCAAATCAACTAACCCGTCTGCTGTCTTGTATGATGCCAAAATATTAGGAAGAACAGCCAATCGTAAGTTAAAAAGTTTAAGTACTTTGTTGATGACTTCTAAAGGTGTCAAACATGATAAGTAGTGGTGACACTATCACAGATCCAAATTGACTGCTCAGTTTCTATTAGGACTTCTGTTAAAACCAAACTTTCCTGAAGTGAGACTCAGCTCTGAGCTAAGTTGTCTGGCAATATGATGCATGAGATCAGAACTTCAGTCAAATAAGACAAGGGATGAGGCACAGTTTCAAAGAAGAAACAAAATCTAAGAAGCTTCAGTATAGAAAAGAGGAGAAATTATAAAATATTCAAATAATATTAACATTATTTGGTGCCTTGTTGAATTCAATTTGAATTTTTTCTTTAGTTATTGATCATATAAAATGCTTCATAGTTTCCTTTATTATACTTATAATGGCCATGAGATCAATATTAATGAACCCTCTTGAACTTTTGGTAACTTGTACCCTTTCTTTTTTATTGGTTAGCCCCATGATAGATTAGTCACTTTTATGGATCATTTGAAGAGTCAGTTTTTGCCTTAATTGATTTTATCTATTAATTTCTTGTTTACAAATTCATTAATTTTTGCATTTCTTTATATTTATTTATTTATTTATTTATTTATTTATTTATTTATTTATTTATTTTTGTGGTGCTGGCGATTGAAACCAGGGGCATTCTACCTCCAAACTACCCCTCCAATTTTATTTTATTTTTTATTTGAAAACAGGGTCTCACTAAATTGCTGACAGACTCACTAAGTTGATGAGGCTGGCTTTGAAGCTGTGATCCTCCTGTCTAAGCCTTTCAAGTCCTGGGATTACAGGCCGGTGCCACCATCCTCAGCTTCATTATTTATTTTGTTGAGATTGGTGTAAGCTTAAATTTCTCTTTTTCCTCTAGTTACCCAAAATGGAAACCTACATTATTGATTTTAATTGAGTTTAGATTTTTCATCATTATGAGTATATGCATTTATTTATTTATTTATACTGTAAATTTCACTCAAGGAACAATTCTACTGTATCCCAAATATTTTAATGCATTTCATTTAACCCAAAGTATATTAAAATTTCTTTTGAAACTTATTTTTGACCCATGTGTTAATTAGAAGTATTTTTATATAATAAAATAATGAAACAACATTACATATATAGACTTTTTTTGGTATCTGGAAGGCTGATCTAACATTCAAAGGTCAATCAACATAATATGCCAAATTAACATACATGTGGATAAACTGGTTTATTAATTGCAGGTGAGAAAGCAAAATGATGTAACAATGTTGGAAAACTTTTCAGTAGTTTCTTTTAAAACCATCAGTTTGATTCAACAATCAGGCTTATAGGTTGATGCAACTTATTTGAAAATATTATGACCACACAAAAATGCCAATGTTTTTAGAAGCTTTATTCATAATTGTTAGAAATTAAAAACAACCATATGTCTTCCAATAGGTGAATGGATTTAAAAAGCTTAGTTACATCCATATAAGAGATACTTACTACATGGTGATGAAAATAAATAGCTTTGAAGTTATGAACAGACGTTGATGAATCTTTAATGCATATTGCTAAGAGATAGGAACTAATCTGAAAAGACTGCAATCCCAATTATCAACACTCCAAAAATGCAAAACTGTACAAACTATACCCATATCAGTGTTTACCAGTGATCCACAATTGAAGAGGAATACTTTGAATAAGGAAAGTACATTCTATCTATCAAGAGCAAAACTATTCTATATTCTTTATACTTTAAAGGTATACACATGACACAATGCATTTGCTTAATCCCATGTAACCTTAAAACACAGATAAGGAAATTAATACATGCAAATTTTAGAAAATCATTTAGAAGGTCTAGTTGTGCAGAATAGGATAAAGAATGTGATAAAACAATTTAACCTTATTGAAAATATATGAAGTAACCTCACTGAAGATTACAGGAGAAAACACACTGCTGTAAAACACTTTGGAAATGAATGTAATGTGTAGGATTAAAGAACAAAATTTATAAGACTAAAATAAACTGTACAGAAGCACTGTACCCTATTTGATAAAGTTATTGTCTGCAATATTAGGACTAGCAATTCTGAAACCACCTATGTATATACTGGAAATAAAGACTGTATTGAATAGATAGTGGATGGTAATAGCCAGGTTTCTCACTCTTGGGGGAGCAATAAGGGGAGAATTTTACAATCATCCACTGCTAAAGGAATAGAATTGAGGACACTAGTATGAATTCATATTTAGCTTAAAATGGATACAGGTACTTACATACAAAATATTTATAAGTATCAGTGTATAAACATATAATTCCTTGTCCTGTCAGTTAGAAAGGTCTAGGTTCAATGACACTCCAATAGAATAAGAATATCTAGACTATAGAACTTAATTTCTGATATAATTCTCCAATTACAAAAAAATACAATTCCTTGGAGAAATCTCCATTTCTAGGACAGTTATATTCAAATTAAACTAGAGCATCTTGTGGTGGCAGACAATTAAAATGTGCTAAAAAAATAGGAATACACCAGGATCAGTGGCACACACCTGTAATCCCAGTACTAGGGAGGCTGAGATAGGAGAATCACAAATTCAAGGCCAGTGCACTGTAACTTAGTGAGACGCTGTTTGAAAATAAAAAGGGCTGGGAGTATGGCTCAAAGGTAGAATGGCCCTGGGTTCAATACCCAGTAACATATACATACACACACACACACACACACACACACACACACACACGAATTCATTGACTGGGGATCTAGCTTAAAAGTAGAGTACTTACCCAGAATATGCAAATCCCTGGGTTCAATTCCTTGCATTGGAAAAAAAAAAAAGATTTAGCACTCCACATGTTAGAGATATGTGAAATTAACATGGGAACAAATTGAAAGAGCTCCTAGTGGCCAAATCTGGAACAATTTGAGAAAATAGAAAAAATATTATTTGATAGCAGCTCAAGTATTCAATAAAATTTCCATGAATTCGTGCTGATTGAACTGAATGAATGAATGAGAATAGACAAACATTTTTTGTCAAATAAGTTAAAATGATTTATTATTGAGAGATATCCTACAGAGCACTTTATCAGCATTTCTCAAAAATAGGGAAAGTCTGAGGAATTGTTACAACCAAGAGTAGCCTAAGGGTACATGAAAATGAAATTTTATAGGGTAACCAGAATGGGATTCTAGAAGAGCAGAAGTATATTACGTGGGAACTGAAGAAATCTGAATAAACTATGGATGCTAATTATAATGATACTACTGATACACTAATGGTTCACTAATTATCACAAATGACTCAATCCAATGCAGGTATCAATAGTGGAGGAAACTGAGTGTAGGCCCCAGTTACACAGACATTCTGTACTAGCATCATGATTTTCTGTACACATAAAAATATTTGAAGTTCATAAAACAAGTGGATATCATCTTACAAATTAAGGGAAATTGATAAACTAGTTATCTTGACATACAAAAACATCACAATTACCCTTTAAAGTGATTACAACCTTCTTTTCTTTAAAAAAAAAAAGCTTGTCCTTAAATCTGAGTATTTTACTCTTTTTTTTTTTTTTCGGTACCAGGGATTGAACCCAGGGGCGTTCTACCTCCGCGCTACACCCCCGGTCCAACTTTTTATACTTCATTTTGAAACCGGGTCTCATGAAGTTGCGGAGGCCTCACTAGGTAGAGAGAGAGAGAGAGAGAGAGAGAGAGAGAGAGCTGAGGCTGGCAGCGAACCCGGATCCTCCGGTCTCCGCCTCCCAACGTACTGGGATTACAAGCGTGCGCCACCACGCCCGGCTTATTTTACTCTTTTTTAAACACTGGGGATTGTTAAGTCTTTTAATTACTTTGCATATTCTAGATATTAGTCCTTTATCAGAGGAATAGCAGGCAAAGATCTTCTCCCATTCTGTAGGCTCTCTCTTTAGACTCTTGATGGTTTCCTTTGATGATCAGAAACTTTTTAGTTTAATGCCATCCTATTTATTAATTCTTGTTTTAATTTCCTGAGCTTTGGGGGACTTATTAAGGAAGTTTCTACCTGTGCCTATATGTTGAAGTGTTGGGCTTATGCCCTTCTCTAGTAATTTCAAAGTCTCTGGTCTAATTTTGAGGTATTTGATCTATTTGACTCTTGTGTGGGGTAAGAGGTAGAGATTTAATTTCATTTTTCTACAAATGAATAACCAGTTCTCCCAACATCATTTGTTGAAAAGGCTGCTTTTCCCTAATGTATGTGTTTGGCACCTTTGTCAAAAATCAATTGGCTATAAGTGTGTGGATTTGTTTCTGTACCTTCTATTCTGTTCCATTGGTCTATGTGTCTGTTTTTGTGCCAATACCATGTTATTTAACCCAATCAAGAAATGGACAATTGAACTAAACAGATACTTCACAAAGAAGAAATACAAATTGCCAATAAATATTTGAAAAAAAATGTTCAACATCATTAGTAATCAGGGATATGCAAATAAAATCTACACTGAGATTCCATCTAACCCCAATCAGGATGGCAACTAAAAAGTCAAACAACGGATGTGGGAAAATAGGAACACTTCTACACTGTTTGTGGGAGTGCAAATTAGTGCAGCCTCTATGGAGATTAGTGTGGATATTTCTCAGAAAATTGGGAATGGATCCACCATATGATCCAGCTATACCACTCCAGGGTATCTTTCCAAAAGAATTGAAATCAGAATATTATAGTAATATATGCATATCCATGTTTCTAGCAGCACAATTCACAGTAGCCTAAATATGGAACCAATCTCGGTATTCATCAACAGATGAATGGATTATAAAAGTATGGGATATACACACAATGGAATTCTACTCAGCAATAAAGAACAAAATTATGTAAATTGCAGGAAAATGGATGGACCTGGAGAACATTATTGTTAAGTGAGATTAGCCAGTCACAGAAAGGGAAGTGTCACATGTTTTCTCTCATATACAGAAGCTAGGGAATAATGGGGATAGCAGACGGACTTCAGATAATGGAGGATAAATTCCAGTGGAGCCAGGGAGATGGTCTAGAAGTTAGGGGAAGAGGGAGAATCAATGAAGGAATCACCTCCATTGACATTATGTACAGATGTGAGAATATGGCCCTTTTAATTTTTATTTTTTATTTTGAAACAGGTTTTGCTGAAGCTGGTCTTGAATCTGAGATGTTCCTGTCTCAGCCTTCCAAGTATTGGGATTATAGGTGTGTACCTCCAAGCACAGTTTTGAGCATGTTACTCTTTCTTTCCTTATACAAGTAGAACACATTCCTGGTTTTCCTCAGATTTATTATGACACATTTGAGACTAAAGTTTTAATGATAGTGATCAGAACTGAGAGTGAAGGTGCCTATCCCTATTATATAAACTACTTCTATCCATATTAGTTATGAACTTGAGTACAAAAACTAATATTGTTATGCCATAATTAAAATTCTTCTCTTTGCCTGTCCTTGATCCAGAATGGATTTTGAGATACGATGACAATTTTATAATTTTATCCATGGATAGTGTTATTTTAAGTAAGCATTTAGACTATTTTCTTTCTAAAACTATAAGGTAAAATATGTTTATTGCAGATATATATAAAATGAAGGAAAGTGAAAATGTTCTTTTTTAAATTACTAATAAATAAAAAATTAGTTTCTTCATTCTATCTTTAAGTTCTACTTTAAAAACATGTGTGGCATTCCTACCCCACTTTCAAAGACCAAGTTTTATATTACTTAATCATAAACATTTGAATTATAGAACTAAAGTTTTGTTTTACTTATTAAATTATAAGTGTATATGGAAAGACAGATATATCTATACATATATATCTATATGTCTATATAGATATACATATGTATAACACATTGAAAATGCATACAGGCAGATTAATAATTTCTTATCAGTATGCAAGCTACTAAATAATTCAAGACAAATACTATATTCACGTTGCCCTGAATTCATATCACAATTCACGTATAAAATTTATTTGAATTTATTGACACATGACACAGTCTTGTCATGAAAAAACATTGTTGCATTTTACATTAATGGATTTTATATGAAAATCTTCCAGTGCTTAAACTTACAATACTGAGTCCTCTCTAGCAAACTGGCTCACTTTTCTTACCCCGTTTAGTCCACCTGGACTATAATTCTCAATATAATAAAATATCACTGCACCAAAGAACAAACAAGACTCACCTGTCATTCTCACTTAGCATGCTCAGCCTGAAAGGAGCTCAGTTACCACTCTTCATTCTGGTGCTGCTTTCTCTAACTGGCATGATAACGAAGGTTCAGAAACTGGAAATCTCAACATACGATCAGGGAAAGCTTCCTTCAAAAAGGACCTCTTCTCCTAGCTGCATGGTTGTAGATTCCACTTATGGAAAGAAAAAGGCAATTTCACATCCCAGGAATACGTTTATTTATTTAGCATTCAAACTAAAGATAACATTTTAATAGCAGGATTACTTGAACAAGAAAAAATAAATGTCTCCCATTGTTGTGTGTGTGTGTGTGTGTGTGTGTGTGTGTGTGTGTGATGAACTAAGGAGATTACGTTTCTCTGTGTGTATGGTATTGGGGATTGAACCCAGGAGTGTTCTACCTCTGAGATACACCTCAACCTTATCGTATTATTTTTTTTTAATTTTGAAACAGGGCCTACACCCCCGGCCCCATTTTTTTTATACTTTATTTTGAAACCGGGTCTCACGAAGTTGCGGAGGGCCTCACTAAGTAGAGAGAGAGAGAGAGAGAGAGAGAGAGAGAGAGAGAGACAGGGAGAGAGAGAGCGAGAGAGTTGAGGCTGGTCGCGAACCCGGATCCTCCGGTCTCCGCCTCCCAAAGTACTGGGATTACAAGCGTGCGCCACCACGCCCAGCTGGATATTTCATTCTTTTGCTTATAAAATCTCATTTTTATGTAATAGAAAATCTATACTTATCATGATCAGGTAACTTTATTCTAGTAACTATATTTCAAACTTTGTTCCATATTAAGTATCAGTATTTGACAGAAACCATAATTTTGGCCAACACAGTTTTAGTTTTTTCCTATTTAAAAGAGGTTTCCTAAACTAATGACAGAAAATAAATACTAAACAGAAAACATATAATAGATTCAAGAAACTATAGCTTGTTTTCATGAAAACTTTAATAATTGGAATAAGCTCTGAAGGGCACAAATACTTCTGGCAATTATACCAAAAGGGAAGCTGCAAGACTAGAAGACAGTGTTTTAATGGCTTTGCAATAGTAGGTTCAACTAATGCATAATGGAATCAATACAGTGAAGAAATTGATACACTAAAGGCCTTTAAAGGGCATTTTGAAAGAATGTTTAACAAGATAATATGACAAATCCCAATAAGGAAAAGGGAATGCTTTTAAAAAGTGTTCAGTGAAGAGTAACTGAGAGTAAACACAATACTGTGAAGTCCAGCTAATCTCCTAATATGGAAAGAAAATGTTGGAAAACATTGGCAGTGATCAGAGAGATGATCTGCACATAGGAGCACACGATGGTAACCTCACAGAGCGTTTCACAGCCCCATTTATGAGTATTTTATTTGCAGCTAATTTGTTTTAAATGTTGTAAGAATAATATCACACGCAATATATTAAATCATGGTTGTGTCAAGCAAAATTGAATGGACAACTTTGAACTTTGGTGTGACATACACATTTTTATATATTTGACCTAGACATTTTTATTTATTATTTCAATCCCATGGAGCAGAATGACATATGTTGCCACCCTCCCTTAACTTCTAGCAAAACTATTTTCAACCTAGAGACTGAAAAACACAAAATCAGGATAGCAAAAGGAGCTAATTTATAGTAACTAAAGACAATTTTCTTGTATGGCAGTAAGATGCAAAGAGATACTATAGTTTTCAAAAGATAAATATCTGTTTAAAGATGAATGGATAAAGAAAAATATATACCTACTGTATTAATGACTTAACATTAACATAAAAAAAGCCCAAGGCAGCCAAGCTGGGTGGTGGCGTGCACTTGTAATACCAGTACTTGGGAGGCTGAAACAGGAGGATCTCATGTTCAGGACCAGCCTCAGCAACTTAGTGAGACCCTACTTCAAAATGAAAAAAATAAAATATGTCTGGGGATATTTTTTTATGTTTTCAGTGGTAGAGTGCCCCTGGGTTCAATCCCCAGTACTACCACACACACACAAAAAATGGCCCAAGACAAATTCATGAAGAAAAGAAAAGAGAGTCAGCCTCAGCTGAGGGCCACAGATAGTATAGCATTCTAGTCTGAGCACATGTAGGAGCAAGTGGTCTCATCTCAAACAAGGAGCAAAGAGAGGGAGAAAGGCCAGACTTGCCTCTTTTTTTTTATAACAAGCTTTTTCACAGGAAATGCCAAGGGATAGCATGAGAGCTACCTATCTCTTCCAAGGGATCCCAAAGACCCAAGCACTTCCACCACCAAGCCCCATCTCATAAAATGTCCATAACTTCCAATACTGCCACCCAGAAAACAAAACCTGCAATTCGTGAACCTTTTGGGACACTTAATCTGTATTGAAACAATAACACATGAAATGCAACCTTATTCAGCCTTTAAAAAGTAAGGAAATTCTGCCATTGGCCACAACATGAATGGACCTAGAGGATAGTATGTTATCATACAGAATGTAGCCAGACATAGAAGAACAAATACCACATACCACCTGTATGATGAATCTGAATTGAATAAACTCATAGAAGCAGAGAGGCAAATGGTGACGGCCAGGAACTAGCTGGAGGGGGAAATGGAGAGGATTAATCAAAGCATAGAAATTTCTTTTATACAAGATAAGCAAATTCTGCAGCTCTACTATACAGCATAGTGCTTATACTTAACAATATTCTATTCTATACTTTATAATTTCCCAGATAAAAAGTGGTATATACACAATGGAATTTTACTCAGCCATAAAGAATAATAAAATAGTTTTTCTAAGTGTTCATATCACACAAAATATTAATATTATACTGTCATTCAATAGGAGACTTATCAAAGTGATTTATAGTAATCCAACAGAAGACTGAAGACAAAAGGCAGAAGTTACAGGTGAGAGTACAGGGGTGAGTACAAGCCACAGTGGAAACGAGTGTCTTTATTCTCCAGTGATCACCTGCCCTGGACTCATGCAGCAGATCTTGGAAAAAACACCTGAGGTCAAGTTTTTTGGGAAGAAATTTCTTCAAGGATCCCCTTTGTGTCAAGATAAATCTTGTTACTGCTCCTATCTAGTAGTAAAGACTTGGTAAGAAGTTCCACCACTTAATAGAGGTATTTGCATCTCCGCTTGGAGATGAGAAAACATCACCAAAGAGGATAAACTATTAGTCCAAGTTACAGAGCTGGGGCTGAAATACCAGCGTCCAGAACCCTAATATGTCCATAACCCAGTGTTTGAATTCTGAAAAATAATATTAGATTTTATGTAGATAGAATTGGAGGTGAATTTTTTCTTTACATTTCTAAATATTTTAGGAGATATTTCAAACAATAGTATATAAGATAAATTCTATATTGATTTTTAAGATGCTTAATTTATTTTATATTTCATTTTATTTTATATTTTATTTTATTTTATTTGTGGTACTGGGGACTGAACCCAGGGGCACTCTTCCACTGAACTACAGCCCCAACCATTTTAGTATTTTTATTTTGAGACAGGGTCTCACTGAGTTGTTCAGGCTGGCCTTGAACTTGCGATTCTCCTGTCTCAGACTTCCAAGTACTGAGATTACAGGAATGTGCCATGGCACCTGGATGCTTATTTTTCAATGATACGTATTGTTGTGACAATGGTGTTGTACTTATGAACATTTACTTATAGACTTAATTTTCTTAAAGTTTCTGAGTCATTTTTTGCTATTTTGAAATTATAATACAGATAACACTTACTCCTAGCCAGATATCTTATTTGAGAAGCAAAGTTTTCACAACTAGTTACAATGCAGTTAAAACACATCAAAAGTTTAGTTAACCAAGACGCTTATGTATAATAAAAATAAGACATGCAGAATGTCTTATTTTTTGATGTTTTTCTTTTTTACTTGTATTTTTATTTATTTATTTATTTATTTATTTTGAGTTACCGGGGATTGAACGCAGGGGCGTTCTACCTCCGCGCTACACCCCCGGCCCTATTTTTTTATACTTTATTTTGAAACTGGGTCTCACAAAGTTGCGGAGGGCCTCACTAAGGAGAGAGAGAGAGAGAGAGAGAGAGAGAGAGAGAGAGCTGAGGCTGGCCGTGAACCCGGATCCTCCGGTCTCCGCCTCCCAAAGTACTGGAATTACAAGCCTGCGCCACCACGCCCGGCTACTTGTATTTTTAAAACTACTTAACTATGTTTTGAGTATTATGAAACTGGAAAGTTATTAGATTATTTAGTCATTCAATTGTGAAAAAGTAGGCATCATTCTTCAATAAACATTTATGGAGTGTCTGCTATTTGAAAATTCTGTCCAAGGTATTTCTGTTCTTGTTTAGGTTGAAATTCCATAGTAAGAACCTAACATCTCATATAAATGTCACATTTTAAATGCTCTAAGGGAGATTTCATGAAAGAGACAGGTATTACTAGCTCTGGTGGAGAGACCAAAGGCTTTCTATGTTGCACATTGAAATTGTTGCTCAGATATGATAAATATTTTTGTATTACAATGTGTTTAACTGTTTTACTAAATAAAATATATGATACTTTCTGGTGATTTTTAATTAAATATAACAAATCAGATATATTTATATTTTTACTATATAGTAAACTTTTTGCCTTTATTTCAAGCACTGATAAATAGAGTTTCTATGAACTAATTGTAGAATAAAATTCGGTAAACTATTTATAGAGGTATAATCAGTCATTATCAGTCGCTGAAAAGTGAATTGAAGCCAGGCATGGTGGCTCATGCCTAGAATCCCAGTACTTGAGAGGGTGAGACAGGCGGATTGCAGATTCAAGCTCAGCCTCAGCAATTTAGTGAGACCCTGTTTCAAAATTTTAAAACTACGATAAAATAAAAAGGGCTGGGAGTATAGCTCTGGGATACGATGCCCCTGGCTTCAATCTCTAGTACCAAAAAGAAAAAATAAATAAATGATGGGACATATAAAAAGTAGAATAGTTTTAAGAGCCACATTCATAGGGATTCTGAATTCTACTTTGGTTTTGGCCTAAAAAGAAGCCCAATCTGGCATTTTCGGGTGGTCTTTCATTATTCCATCTGACAAATAAGAGTCCCCCCAACTTGAGCAGATAGAATTAAACTCGATCAACCTTTTTTCCCCCAGAAAATTCCTTTTGAATGGGTCAGAGTCCTTAGGAAGGATATCAAGCAAATGGGAGAAGATCAAGAAGAGAATGTAAATAGGCTTAGGGTAGGGACTTTTTTCATTTTAGACAAAAACTGAGGAGCACCAAGTCCATTCAGAATAAAATATCTTTTCTCATAGCATCACCACACAGTGTTTCGAGGCTTAAATCAGTAGTCAAACTCAGAAAACATAAGACACTGTATTTACTTAACTTGGTAGAGGGATGCAGGCAGGAAATATAGCATATGTTGCATTTATGTTTAAAATTTAAAATTAGTTATTTTGAATTATAAGTGAAGATACAAAAAATTTTCCAAATTCATGTATATAACCTGAGTTTTGACAAGCATAAAAATCATGCATCACATAATTATATATGATTTTGTCTCAATAAAATAAATATGTATAATTTTTATGTGTCAATAAAAATCATGGAATTATTGCTATCATAATTTTAATATGTAGCATTTCTATCACCCCAAAAGTTCCCTTTAGAAGTTCTTTCCTACACCCTGTGACCTTTAGCAACCACTGCTCTACCACACATTTCTGTGTTTTTATAAACCACTCTATAAATGAAATACAATAATATATAATCTGTTGTGTCTGTCTTCTTCATATACTTTTGAGGCTCATCATGTTTTGAATGTGTTAACAGCTCATTACTTTTAGAAATTCAGGTATACCATAACTTGTTATCCATAATAGCTGTTGACAGAGATTTTTGATTATTTATAATTTGTGATAAATATACATGAAGTGACCACATTTGATTCCAAGTTATTTTTAGAAATTGTATGTCTTTATTTCTCATGTAATTATTTGGAAAACAGTACTTTTAATTATAAAGAAAATGGAGTAGGCCCACTTCAATTTGTCTCTTCCATTCATTAAAGCTCCAAACTTTGGGTGGAATATACAAAGGAAATACCTCAGGACTCTGAAAAGTAAATAACATCAAGCAGATTGTTGAAAGAAACTAAAATTTGAAGAAAAATAAAAATGGTGGCCATAAGTTTTGGGGTTTACTTCCTTCATTATCCCTTTGTTCTCTGACAGAAAAGTTGGTTTAGGCAAATTCATGACAGATACTGTTAGCAAAATCTTAGAGAGGAGATTGACTTTAAGGCAAGTGAAAATAGTTCTCTGCCAGCCTTAATGTGTGGGAAGAACCCAAATTTGTGTGTGTTTATGTATGTATGTGTTTGTGTTCGTGTGTGTGTGCGCACACACCATCTTTACTTTCTTGGCCTTACCTGATGCAATTTGTCAGTTACAATTACATGCCTGGTATGATGGCATATACCTGTAATCCAAGTACTTGGGAGACTGGAATAGGAGGATTGCATTTTTGTGGCCAGCCTCAGCAACATGTCAAAACCCTCCCTCAACAACTTAATGAGAATCTGTTTCAAAATAAAAACTAAAAAGGACTGGAGTACAGCTCAGAGGTAGAATGCCCCTGGGTTCAGTCACAACATGAACTTTCCATCTTCTAGTGTCTTATTCAGTTTCTTTTTACAGTGTATTATAATTTTCAACATAGAGGTTTTTTACCTCCTTGGTTAGGATTATTCCTAAGTATTTTATTTTTATTTTATTTTTTGTACTGGGAATTGAATCCAGGGGCATTCTATCTCTGAGCTACATCCGCAGCCCTTTTTATTTTTTGTTTTGAAACAGGGTCTCACTAAGTTTCTGAAGTTGGCTTCAAACCTATGATCCTCCTGTCTCAGCTCCCAAATACTGGAATTACATGTGTGTTCCATTACACTCAACTATATTTTATTTTTAAGCTATTGCAAGTAGGAATGTTTTCTTGATTTCTTTCTATTAAAAAATAGCCAAGTTATGGAATCATTCCAAGTGTTTATCAATAGATGAATGGATAAAGAAATATATTGGAGTTTTATTTGGCCATAAAGAAGAAGAAAATTGTGTCATTTGCAGGAAATGGGTGGAACTGGAGATCATAATTTTGATTTAAATAAGTCATCCTCAGAAAAGTGTCCTATGCTTTCTCTCATATATGGAAGCTAGAAGGAAAACAACACCAAAAAGGGACTCCATGAAACTTGAAGAGAGACCAGGATTGTGGAGGAAGGGGATCGGGGGAGAGAATGGGGAAGGGAGGGAGAAGTAGTGGGGAGCCATAAAAACTCACGAATCTATAAAAGTAATATGAACCACTAACTAGATATAAAAATAATGCTAAATGTATTTCAGGCTGAAGGAAAATGATGCTCAAGAAAAGCAGGGAAGCTTATAAATTAGTAAATTCTACTGTCTACATATTGTGAAATAAATTTATTTTTTAAATCTCAAGAAGTTGTTGGTTTTGCAAAGTAAATATAATTTGTCTTCATAAGAAACCGATGAACTATTTTTCACATATGATAAGTATATTTTTATATAAGAAACTGCTACTGTCGGGCGTGGTGGCGCATGCTTGTAATCCCAGTACTTTGGGAGGTGGAGACTGGAGGATCTGGGTTCGCGGCCAGCCTCAGCTTGCTCGCGCGAGCGTTCTCTCTCTCTCTCTCTCTCCCTCCCTGTCTCTCTCTCTCCTCTCTCTTTCCCTGTCTCTCTCTCTCTACCTAGTGAGGCCCTCCGCAACTTCGTGAGAGCCAGTTTCAAAATAAAGTATAAAAAATAGGGCTGGGGGCGTAGCGTGGAGGTAGAACGCCCCTGCGTTCAATCCCCGGTACCGCAAAAAAAAAAAAAAAAAGAAACTGCTAAACTATTTTCCAGAGTTTCTCTACCATTTTACATTTCATTTAGTAATGTATGAGTTCCTATTGGTATGGTTCCTCATCACCATTGGTATCGTTAGTTTTCTTTTAGCAAATCACATGGGTATGTAGTACATGCATAAACTATCAATTTGTTCCAGACCTCCAAAAGTCACTACACACTGACACTCTTTGTGTCCTCTCCCACAGAGGGCATGTAATGGCTGCTGAAACACAGCAAGGTTTCCACAGGTCACCTTAACACAGTAAAAGAAGCAACCACCATTTCTCACCAGTTTTTTACTTGTTTATAGTTAAGTAGGCTCAATGCCAATACACTACCTCTCCAGTTCATATTTGATTTCTCTTATTAAAGGTTTTAAAGTTACAAAGCAAATAGCATATAATTCCTGAGTCATCTCATATCAGAAGTTCCTAAAGGGCTAAAATATCCAAACCATTGTTCCTGGTCCTCTTGTTGTGGGTTCTACTTATTCTGCTTATTTGTTTGCCTTCATTTGCTTTCAACTTTCTGAATACATATGTTTCAGTCAGCATTCTCACTGTCATAATCCCAAACAACTGACCGCCAAATTAGAGGAAGAAATATTTATTTGGTCACTGTTGTGGAGATTTCGGGGGTTCAGTCCATGTCAGACCAGCATCAGTTGACCTCAAGTCATGGTATCAGGAGACAGAAAGTGGGAGAGAGCAAGGGCTCTGCTCTCACCTCATGGAGGCTGGGAGCAAGAGACAGAGCAAGCAAGAGGAGAAGAGACCAGGTATAATCCCCAAGACCACACCCCCAAGGACCCCCTTCAGCAGGAAGTCCTGCCTCCAGCATAGTATTCTTGATTCCATGGGGTCTAGGGGACATTCTAAATCATAATAACATACCCTTGAACTTTTATTTAAAACACAAAGGTACTGAAAAATGTTTGATCACTTCAGATCTTATTTCAAGCATTATTAGATGAAATCAAGGAAGGACCTTAATTCAGGGCTAATTTTGCCTTACTACTAAGGCAATACCTTTTCCAACTTAGCTAGTAGAAATGTTATACACTTAGAGCCCTGGTACTATTTTGTCAGCTTTTCTTTGACTGCTGTTGGTCATTACTTCCATGCCCTCAAGCAGACTCCTGACATGCAGATACTCCTCAGTACTCCTCTGTGACCTGGAAACGTTGTGGAGGGGTAATGTTAGGACTCACCAGATTTGTGTTTCCTTTTCTTCCTTTTCAGTCATCTTTTGTTGCCTGGTGTCCAATTTTCTGACACCAATGTTTCATGCATCTTGTCCATGTTTTGGTGGCTCTTTCAAAAGTGTTATAAATCTGATCCTTGTTACTCTGTCTTGGATGGAAATCATGATCATTAGTATCAAGAGCCTGATGGCAAAGAGGTAATTAAGGACACTTAACTATAAATATTTTAGAATATAATTTCATATTTGGGAAGACACCCACTTATTCGCACTCAGAAAAAGAGAGAGAACAAAATATACTTGGAAATCTACAAGATCAGTTTCAGCTGAGGCTTGAAAACAGTTGATGTCATATTCCAATTAATGCTGCTCTGCTGGAACTGCAAAAATTTAATGACAGAACCTGTCAACCAACCTCCACACTCGAAAGGAGCTCGAAACGGCTAAGGAAGGAAGTATAGAAGGAAGGAAGGGCTTTTTTTTTCTTCAGCTGCATCCAAAATCACATTAAGAGGGAGCATGGCTTGTTTTTCTGCTCTTATTCATAACCTTAGTGAAGAGGACTTGAATAGAATCACTTAAAGAGCCTAAAACTGATCCTTTGAAGTAGACTCCAGTATGTCTTCACTTTTCACATTTTGGATCAAGAGTCACATGGCTAACTCCAGAAGTGTGAACCAAATTTGAAGTGGCTAGATTCACCACCCTGCACTTTGAGATATTGTTAAGAAAACATTAAGTGATTTCTGTGAAGCGGATATGAGTTACAACTGACAGGGAGTCAGCATGGGGCTCCCTGAATTCTTTCTAAGAGCAAAGGAGACAGACTTCAGAGAAGCTACAGGTATTTTTAGCAGCATTAGAAAGCAATGAGCCAGGGAGACAGCCATAGGAAATTGAAGTTATGCGGTCCCCAAGTGTCAGTTGGTTTTCTTTTCTCAGGAACACAGGACAGCAGTCATAGCAGAGCATGAGATTTACACAGCTCCCCAGGCCATAGCGTATGATGCCTGCTTACAACACTACCTGCGAACTGAACACTTTATTGCCTATTTGCCTCTTCACAGTCACTGTGCTCTAACTCTACTCTGGAGGTTTCGGAATCAAAGTGGGGGAAGAGAAAAAAAAACGCCATGGGGCCAGGCATGGTAGCACATGCCTGTAATCCTATTACTTGCTTGGGAGGCTGAGATAGGAGGATCTCAAGTTTGAGACCAACCTGGACAATTTAGCAAGACTCAACCCTTAGCAAGACTCTGCTTCAAAATGAAAAAAATAAAAAGGGTGAGGAGTATAACTCTGAGATAGAATGCCCCTGGGTTCAATCCATAGTATCAAAAAAGAAAAGAAGCCGGGCGTGGTGGTGCACGCTTGTAATCCCAGTACTTTGGGAGGTGGAGACCGGAGGATCAGGGTTCGCGGCCAGCCTCAGCTCTCTCTCTCTCTCTCTCTCTCTCTCT
>PVJS01024781.1:0-28393 GCA_004027185.1 Glis glis
CGCAGCCACAAAGAAGAACAAAATCACATCATTTGCAGGGAAATGGAGAGAACTAGAGAACATCATGCTAAGCGATATTAGTAAAACACTAAGAGTAAAAAATCGGATGTTCCCCCTAATCTGTGGGAGCTAGATAGAATGGGACGTAGAAGGGACTTAGAAAGGAAGAAGAAGAAATCTTTAGATGGACAAAGAAGGTTACCTGCACGATCTTGAACAAGCTGTTTAGCATTGTCAGGCCCTACCTCTCCCTTTTGTAAAATGGAGATGATAGTAACAAATTGCAAATATTGATGTCCACGGAGTTGGATCAAGTATTATCGAGGTGGGTTGGGAGAAATGAAAGAAACAGATAGAAGGGAGGCAAACAGGGAAGGAAGGGGAGACTGTAGCTTTAAATGTAAAAACTCCATCATGGCCCTCACCTTCACCCCAAAGGTCTGTTATCCTCCAGGCCTAAGTTTCTAAAAGGTACTGTAAATAAAAGGTCCAGTAAATCTTAGAGCACTCTATGTCCAGTTAATTGGTGCATGTATTTTGTTAGCCTACAGAATGTAGTTTTTTTTTTTTTTGTAGTACTGGGGATTGAACCCAGGGTCATTTTACCTCCGAGCTACACCCCTAGCCCTATTTTTTATTCTTTTATTTTGAAACAGGGTCTCACTAAGTTGCGGAGGGCCTCACTAAGTAGCTGAGTCTGGCTGCGAACCCGGATCCTCCGGTCTCAGCTCCCCAAGTACTGGGATTACAAGTGTATGCTACCACGCCCGGCTACAGAATGTATTTTAGACTGATATGAGAAGTGTAGGCCTCAATTTTTAAAAAGTCCAGTAAATTTTAAAAAGTCCAGCAAGCTCACCCCCCTCACATGCTCACCATTTGCCCACCCCTCATGAAAGTTCCCTATAAAAGAAGACCCCAGCACTCCCAAAGGGCGCCTCTCCCACTCTGGAGGTTGCCTGTGTTTTCTCTTGAATGTGTATTTCTTAGTTCCCTGAATAAACTTTTGTCTATGTCTCTGACTGGCTCATGCTGAAATTCTTTTCCATCACATCAGCCAAGGACCCTGCCCATCCTGAGTTGAGGAATACACCCTTCTCCCATGATACTATGGTTTCGATGGCCTAAAACTCCAGGCTGACTGTGCCACTATTCCAGTTATTCAGACATGAATCCAGTGAAATGTGAGAGGCAGACTATATTTAGTTTTTGAGTGACTCCCTAGTGGTGAATTCTTAATTTACTAATGTATGTACTGTAGCATGTACTTAAGTTGTGAAAACATTAATCTACATCTTAGTTTGCTAGGGCTGTCAAAAACTAGGTGGCTGAAAGTACAGAAATTTATTTTCTCACACTTCTGGAGACTGGAAGTCTCCAGGTTTAATTCCTTGGAGGCCTCTTTCCTTGGCTTGTACACGGACACCTTTTTCCCCTGACGTCACACATCTTCCCTCTGAATGTGTCTGTATCTTAATCTTTTTTTATAGGACCAAAGACAGACTGGATTAGGGGGCCACCCTAATGACCTCATTTCACCTTAATTACCTCTTTAAAAGCTTTATCTCCCAAACCAGTAACATTCTGAGGTACTGGGGGTTAGGACTTCAACATACACATTTGGGGGAGGGTTTACCTACCCGAGGTCTTAATTGGTAAAAACAAAACAAAACCTCAAACTAGGAGAGTTTTAAATTGTTTGCTTTATTATTTCCCCATGAGGTAATCAGAAAGAACCTGAGGAATACAGGTAAGTGTTTAAAGCAGTATTTTTGTGGTGTTTCAGCATTACTTCTTGAGTAAAAGAAAAGGAATCTTGTGTGTGTGTGTGTGTGTGTGTGTGTGTGTGTGTGTGTGTGTGTTACTAGGGATTAAACCCAGGGACATTCCACCTCTGAGCTACACCCCCAGCCCTATTTTATTTTTTATTTTGAAAATTGCTGAGAACCTTGATAAGTTGCTGAGTCTGGCCACGAACCTGTGATCCTCCTGTCTTAGCCTCCCAAGTACTGGGATTACAGGTGTGATCCACCACACCCGGAGTCTCTGGCTCCAGCTCTGAGGCCCCTTCTTAGGGAGGGTGATTTGGAACCACAGGCCAGCAGGCGGTCTTGGGTTGCATGTGAACTATGCTTTCCCTCTGGGATCCCTTTCAAACATGTAATCAAGAGTTGGCTAGAAAGTTACTACTTTAGCAAAAACAAAATAAAACAAAATAAAAAAACCCTAAATGTTCATTCTTTTATTTTTTGTGGTATGGGGATTGAACCAGGGGCGTTCTACCTCCGAACTACACCCCTGGCCCTATTTTTTATCCTTTATTTTGAAACCGGGTCTCACGAAGTTGCAGAGGGCCTCACTAAGTAGCTGAGGCTGGCCGAGAACCTGGATCCTCCAGTCTCTGCCTCCCAAGTACTGGGATTACAAGCGTGCGCCACCATACCTGGCTCCTAAATTTCCATTCTAAAATCAACCTGAACACCAGTGTTGCCTTGATACATAATGCATTATTGTGTGAGGTTTTAAATCAATCCATTTAATATTTTCCCTTTTGTAGCAGTAGGTTTTAATTCCTTTCAGGATCGGGTTCACAGTCTAGAGTGCGGTCCCCAGGGGGAGCTTGGGAGGGGACAGGGAGTTACAAGGAAGTCGCTTCCTAAAATGAGTATGATCTCAAGTGCTCTCTATGTCTGCTTTGCCTGGGGCTGCAGAGGAGCCGAAGCCACACAGAATCACATCGCCTGTTCTCTCTTAATGTCCTGGTCCCTAGGAGACAGCCGGGTGATAGAAGGACTTTCAGAATCATTCAGCTGCTTTAGGAGTTCTGAAACCCTTCAGCTCACACTGTCGTTTGAGAATCGTCACGGTCAGGAAGCCCCGAAGGCTATTCTGAGGTCCTGGGTACGCTGTGGTTTATGCAAAGAAAAACTGGTCAGAGTCTCCCCCAAGTAGCAATAACAGGTATAAAAAGAGAAACTGGCCACAGGAGTGCCTCCCCAGCAAGTGCTAGAGAGCAAGCTCCTCCTGAGAAGCTCATTTTGTGAAGCCCAAATACAATCAAGCAATAAAGGAAGGAACATCTTCCGCTGGGGTCTAATATTTGCACAATATCGGTAAGTTGCTTTCCTGGCAGTTAAAGGCATCTGTCTATGAGCTCATGCATCCTATCTTGCTGAGTGGATACTTAGGACCCGATTTGGGAGGAAATGGAAGCGTGACAACTAGCATGGGAGAGGGAAATCTACAGACATTAGCACTTCCTGGGGATTTCTAAGGTCTTTGTGTCCATCCAGTGTTTTAAGACAATTTCAGCCGACCTACAAGCACTTTGTAGGAGTCCTTCACCCTCTTCCTCATATGAAAACTTATTTAGCTGCACCCACCCAGTTGAGTTCTTTGTTCTCATTATTTGTCAGTAAATGTTTTTGTTAGGCACTTCCCTCATCTTCCTTCCTCCCGGGGCCCTTCCGCTCACTGCCCTGCCTTCCCTACCCCCGGCCCCCGCATGGGGAGTGATGCCTTTGACTTATGCTTTGGGAAGTTCTCATCAGGATCTTCTCTGCTACAATGAGGGTTGTTGATCTGTGGCATTCTCAAATGTGAAGTTTCAATGGTTTGTATATTACACGGTGGAATGTTTTTTTTTTGACATCCTATGACCCCTCACATGCAGATAATATCTATACAACAGTATCTCTTACCCCTATTCATTCTGGAAACTTTGAGTGGGAACATCAATATGTTGGGAACATCAATGTCAATGTTGACATCGACAGTTGACTGTCAGTGTCAACTGTGTTTCAGATTCATAAACCCTCCCCCTGTTGTAGTCATGCATATAGCTGCTGACCTGACTTTAGGGGTTCCTGCAAAGCCCTTATGTTTATTTTGGAACAGGCCAGTACAGAGATTAAGCAAGACCTCTCACCAGCAGTCAGGACATTCTGCCCCGGCCTCTGCCATATTCTTGCTGGCCCCGTGGCCTTGGGGTTATTTTGCCTCTTTGGACTGTTTGCATCATAAAACAAAGGGTCTGGCCTGCCAGGAGCCCCAATGTCCTTTCTAGCTTGTGCTGCTCAGGGACTGGACATCTCCACTGGGTAATCCTTGGTTCTGTTCCCTTTGAGCTTGCTTGCCAGTGAGTTCCTTCTGCTCATCCTTTCCCAGAGTCTGTAGGACCTAGAGAGTGAGTCGTCCCTCAAGCTGGCCTAGCCAGAGAGAGAATCCTCTTTGCTACTAGTCTTCTGAAGTGGAAATCGTGTCTGACTGCGCCATTTAGCATGTTGCTAGCTGTGCTCTTGCAGCCTGGGCCCCACCAGAAGCTCAGCTTGCCAACAAGGGGCGTTGCTCCCGCACTGTGCTTGAGGTCCACTTCCCAGCTCTGTTTGTCCTGTCTGGATTAGACAGCAGCGTTCTAGGAACAACTCCCACCCCCTGGTCGGCCATGCTGCCCTGCCGTTCAACTCATTTTCTAAGTCCCAGGATTCTCTGCTCCTCCCTGCTGGCCCTGGCAAGACTGACTTTGTCAGGCCCTGTTGAGTTCCCGTGGGCCTGTCCAGGTGGTTAGGACTTTGGTTGTTCTTGGCTTCTCTCAATATTTTTAAGTACTTTTAATTGATTTGAAAAACATGCTAACTTTGAGTTTAAAGGTATTCCTAATTATACCCCCAGGCCACTGGCTTAGCAGTAGAGTTGTCAAAGAGCCCATAAATAAACAAATTAAAAGGAAGGGGCGGGGCCCTAAAGGGTGTTGCAGAAGTAGAAGCCAAAGGAAGCACTTTCTGTTTGGTGACTCTCAGAGCCCTCAGTGTGTGTACTTACTCCCTGGACTCCTAGAATGCAGGACACATTCGCTGTCTGTTTTATCTAAGGAATGAGTTATAGTGGGGCAAATATAAACCTATGTTGTCCCCCACTCCTGCAAGGCTGATCTATTTCCTGGCTATTTCCAGAGTCGTGGAATAGGTGACCTTCAGAAGGACTATGGTTTACTTTATAGCAAGTCAGATTTTCTAGGATGGGAAATTCTTCTTATGTCCCCGATGCCTTCTGATTGCTGGTACCTACTGATTACAGTTGAAGTGGGGCTTGACCCAATCCTATCTAATTTCCTGTAGCTCATTTTGGGAATATAATTCAAGCCCCTTATAAAATGGGATGCCTTTCCCTTAGAGATGGGATGCTTATCTAATATGTTCCTGCTTTGGGATGTCAGGTGTACTGACTAGTCAGTAGCTGCAGTAACACATAGTCCCCAAAGCTCAAGAGCTCATGTCAACAAATTTACATTTCTATTCTTCTCTTTGTCTCTCTCCCTCCCTTTTTCTTTCTTTCTTTTTTTCTTCAGTGCTGGGGATTGAACCCAGAACCTTGTACATGCTAAGTTAATGCTCTGCCACTGAGCTACATCCCCAGCCCTGCATTTCCAACTTGCATTACCCAATGGTTGTTGTGGCTTGGTTGCTACAATTTTGCTAGACTTGTTTTCTCTTTCCAGGAACCAGCAAATTAGCAACATATAATTGGGGCATGGTATTTTTGTGGCAGAGAGTATAACAGAGAATTGGTTGGAAAATATGATGCTTTAAAAGCATTTGCATGGAACTGGTTCTGTGTCATTTCTTCTTGCATTTCATTGTCCCAGACAAGTCCTATGGCCAAGCTTGACGATGTGGCAAGAGAAGTACACTCTACCTATAGAGAAGCGCTACAAGTCATGCTGAAATGGGCCGGGATGTAGAAACACCTTACAGGACAGCAAGTCCACATGGGGAACAATAATGCCATCCATCATGTCAGGCTGACATGTAAGACATGTGACTTCATGAAAGGCGAGCCTCTGGACAGAAGCCTCCCATCTATAAATCTACCTTTCCTATCCTTGATGCTGACACACAGAGAAGACAGGGAAGAGTGGCTCTTTAGTTTTCATGTTTGGGAAGGCCTGTGCCAAGGTTTCTTTTATGAGATGAGGTCTGGCTCACATCTCTCTTGAGATTCACTTATTCCTGCCTTAGACCAGAACCACTTTTCCTCAAGCTGCTTTCATTTGATTGGCTGCACATTTTGATTGCATCAGATGGCCTTGGCACTTATAAATGCATACTTTGTTCTTCTTTAAGCTGACTCTGAAATAGTGCTCTTGCCCATGCAAAATCACTGTGGTTTGAGGCCGAGCCAGAAGACATAGGAATGGGCATAGCCAGAGACTTGGGCTTCTTGGCCCCATGACGGATTCAAGAAGTAGAAGATAATGAAAGAAAAGCCAGACATAAGAACAGATGCATAGATTTCCTTGATTTTAGAGGAATGGTACAGTTGACATTTTTGCTCACTTTTTATGGGTGAAAAATTTTTTTAGACTATCATGTTGTTTTCGCAATGCATCTCTTTAAAGGAACATGTAGCTTAGATGGTGAAGCTGGTTTTGTTTTTTTACTTTTAAATTTCTTTAAAGTCTAGGAGATGATGGATGTGTCTGACCTGTGACAACAGTGAATCCTTGCAATAATTTAAAAACAGAAGGAAAATCTGATTTTAGTGTAAAACAATCAGGGAATATCCTTCTCTTTCCAGAAATCAAAACAACTTTCAATGTATGTAAAACATCTGTGCTAATGAAGTAAAATAAACATTCCTGTAATTATTTATTTGTGTTGGCCTATTTGTGAGACAATAGATACGTGTTGCAATATATAATGTCATTAGACTAGATGTATTGTACCCTGCCTATCGACAAACTTATTGGTGACCTTTTACTGGAAATGGACTTACATGGGAACATCTCCTTAGACTCTTCCCTTCCACCATCAGTGCTACATTTGTCAATTTGTCAATTTCCTGCCTGTTCCTCCACTGGAACTTGAGATTTGAGAGAGATTGAGCTGTTTTCTGACCCCTCTCTCCACATTTTGTACACTGCCTCACAATTATTTACATTGATTTTTTTTCTTGTTTTGTTTTTGAAGTGCTGGGGATGGATCCCAGCGCCTTGAGCATGCTAGGCAAATGCTCTACCACTGAGTTACAGCTCCATCCCCTCATATTTATATTCAATAGAATGAATAGCTAATCAAAAGAGTGAACAAAATATAGTCTTGTTCCAAAAAAAAACTATTTAATGCTGACCAAGCAATGGTGAGGGGAATGACTGCCCTGTGTCCCCAGTTTCTTTACTGGGTGTCTCTGCCTTTTGTATGAGGATCCCTCAGCCTGCAGTGACTGTCTAAGCCTCCTGGCACTGGCTGTTCTCTTGCAAGTCCAGGCAATGACGGCATCATGTTCACATACTCCATGTTAGCACTCTTGCTTAGAGCCCACTATTTTCAAAATTAATTTGACTAAAATACCAAGAGAAAATATAAACAGTAATGAGAACCAATCCACATTTCCCATTCAAAGAATGACAAATGACAGCTACCACTGATGGACACTGTCCTATATACCTGGCTCTCTGCTGAGGGTTCTACAGACATGAGAAGAGAGACTCTTCTCTCCATTTTGCAGATGTGGAACTGAGGCCTGGAGAGACTCATTACAGGCCCGGCATCCTATAGCTGGTCAGTGGTGAAGTTTAGACAATGATGATGGCTCCTTGACTCCATAATCCCTGCTTTGAGAAGCAGCTATTGCTACATAAAATAATTCTAGTTCATGCAGCAAAGTATGAAATTCCCTGTGCTTATGATTCAGTGAGCTGCCTTGCAGATATTGCTGGACAGGCTTCTTACAGTTAAGTACCTGTGCCTTTGGCAATAGCTCTTCTGCCATCTACACACTCCTGCATTTCAAAATAAATACAGATCTTCTTCTTATGTTTTTTTTCCTAGCGTCTGCCCCATTTCCTTCCCCACCTCTCTCCAACCTAGGCTTTTCCAGAAAGTATGTCAGGCAGGCGGAGTTGCTACCTCTAATTGTAGAGCCGTGGTTATTGGTTCCATAGAAACCCAAGGCTTGGCTGCTCTGCCTTGTCTTAATTCCCAGTACTTTCCACTTTGCCATTTTTTCTATGAGTTGCTTAGGTCCCTAACCTCCCTACTTTCACCACGTGATTGACAGCAGTAATCGTCTAGAATTAAGGTATTACTGATAAATATAAATAAACAATGAGATACTTAAAATGAGGATATGTTTCTCTACAAAGAACTATGCTAACATAATTTATATGATTACTATGTGTCCGTGCTTGTTTATAATCCTCTTATTAAAAGTGTGCATGGCAAGATCTCTCTAAAAGCAAAAGAAGCTTATTTTAAGTGTTGCAATTATGTCATGAAATCATGAATTGTGGCTCTCTGTCAGAATGGGCTGTATTTCCTTAGCCACACAGAAGATGGTGGAATCCCCAAGGTAACACACTGAGGTGTTTTTGTTAAGCTGACATCTTTGATATAATTCCCAGATAAGTTGCATGGTCAGATTCTCATTATGCAACCCATCCTTGAGCAAGAGGCACAAGGGAATTCAACCAGAAGTGTTCTCAGGAGTTGCTAGTTATTTAGCTGGCCAAATCAAATTAATCCTCTTTTCACATATAGCTGCCTTCATTTTAAAGCATTTATTGAGTGCTTTCCATGTGCCAGACAAATTTCCCTGTGCTAGGAGTCCCAGTGAACGAATTAACTGTGTCCCCCTGCCATTGATGAGCTCACAGTCTAACTTTAGGCATCAGAACAACCCACTCTGAAAAATGAAACTGGTGACTTTTAAGTGTTAAATAGTTCAGAATTATCAGGTGTGGATTTATGTATTAAGCATCTTCCAAAGGCCTTAAGCACTTCTCTCTGCCAGCTTTCCCTATAATTGACTGCATTTCGTGACAGAAAATTTCTTGCTGTTTATCTTCCTGTCTCCATTCTATTAGGTATCTGCAAAGTCAGAAACAGGATATATATATATATATATATATATATATATATATATATATGTTTTTAAAACTGGGGATTTACCAGGGGTGTTCTACCTCCAAGCCACAACTCCAGCCCTTTTTATTTATTTATTTTTATTTTGAAACAGGGTCTCACTAAGTTGCTGAGGCTGGCCTTGAACCCGCAATCCTCCTGTCTCAGCCTCTCAAGTACTGGGATTATAGTCATACACCACCAAGTCCAGCTAAATTTTCTTTTAAACAGTGTGATAATTACTTTTTAAAATAATATAAAGTTAATTTGCTCTTGTAAAGCTGGGGGGGACCCACAACTCCTATAAAACACTATTGACAGTGAAGTGTAGTGGCGCATACCTATAATCCCAGTACTTGGAACACTGAGACAGGAGGATTGAAGATTCAAAGCCATCTTCAGCAACTTAGTAAGACTCTCAGCAACCTAGCGAGACCCTGTTTCAAAACAAAAAATAAAAAGGGCTGGGGGTGTAACTCAGAAGTAGAAGGCCTCTGGGTACCACACACACAAAATAATCAATCAATCAATCAATCAATCAATATATCAATAAATCAATAATAAAATTTTAAAAATAGAGCCAGGCGTGGTGGCACACGCTTGTAATCCCAGTACTTGGGAGGCTGAGACCAGAGGATCTGGGTTCACGGACAGCCTCAGCTACTTAGTCCCTCCGCAACTTAGTAGACCCTGTTTCAAAATAAAGAACAAAAAAGAGGGCTGGGGGTATAGATCAGAGGTAGAATGCCCCAGGGTTCAATTCCCAGTACTGCAAAAAGAAACATAAAAATAAAAATAAAATAGGGATGTAGCTCAAACGTAGAACACCCCTAGTTCAATCCCCAGTACCACAAAAAAAAAAACAAAATAAAACAAAAAGTCCATTATTGTCAGTCCAAAAATTTTGAAGGTCCAGGGAATATAGTATATTCATTATAATTTTAAGGGGTCTGTATGTTGAAAAAATATAGACTATGATGTTTGAAAGTATCAATGAAAAATGAGTATATCTTACATATTGAAAAATGAGTATATCCTAGATTTCTTGACTTTGTGGGACACCCTATATTTTACCTTTGTAATCACTTCAATAAGGAGTTTTATCTTTCCTTCCATTCTTTCTCCATTGTGAACCAGAGGCCAAAATCAGAGGCTATAACAAAAGGTGGGATGGAATGCAGGTGTTTCTTCTAGAACACTCCTGGCTCCTGGATTTAAGCAGTGCAGGTATGGTTCAATGCAAAGGGACAGGAAATCTCTCTCGGTTCTACATCGCCCATGAAGGGGGTTCTGATGTGTTTCCTTTAGCATCCTTCAGTAGAAAGTGAGGAGTTGGGGATACATGGTCTCTGAAATCCCTTTTTTAACCTCGTGTAGTTCCAATCCTTTTGAACCTTGAAACATGAAGAAGTCCCCACTCTTTTCCCCACTTTATTCTGTCTTTGTCCATATTTACTGTCTTTTTAGGGTCTGGATGTTTTGTTAATGGCAACAATCTTTTCATGCTTTATTGATAAAAGATTAGAACATCAAGTGACTCTCCCTGACCCAATTGGCAGTTGCATGAAGGAGCAATAGATGCATAATTGTGCAGGATAACCAGGGAAGTATCTCATTCCTTTTAATATAGGATTTTGTGGCATATACTTATTCTTGAATATTTTAACTACTAGGAAGAAAGAAAGAGAGAAAGAAGAGAAAAGGAAAAGAGAAGAAAAAGAAAAAGAAAGCAGTTTGAAGAGGATCTTTTCTGGAACTCACCACCACTGGGTTCATATATTTTCATGGTTGAAGAATATAAATCAGCTGGGCGTGGTGGCGCACGCTTGTAATCCCAGTACTAGGGAGGCTGAGACAAGAGGATCGGAGGTTGGAGGCCAGCCTCAGCAACTTAGCAAGGCCCTCCACAATTTGGTGAGACCCTGTTTCAAAATAAAAAATAAAATAGGGCTGGGGGTGTAGCTCAGAGGTAGAATGCCCCTGGGTTCAATCCCCAGTACCAGTGTGTGTGTGTGTGTGTGTGTGTGTGTGTGTGTGTGTATGAATCAATTTTGTAAGAGGTGGTGTATTAAAGATTAAGAAGACAGAGTCCAAAATATTTCAAGTATTTTAACACATTGTTTCTCAGGAACTTGCATGTGGGTGTCCTGTAAATCAAAAGCCAAACCAGGAGCCCGTAAAATAAATCTGTGGTCACAGACAGCACACACACCAGAGCAGATGGCAAAGGTCACTATTTTGATGGACATTCTATCCAGCTGGGGAGCTGAAAATACTATTTTACTAGTCAAATTATTAATATAGTAATGATTTATTTACTCTCTCTGAGTGAGGTTGGGACATACACTAGATTAAAATTCAGGCAACTAGATTAAAATCCAGGCAACCGATCTGCCAACTACGAAAGTAAGTCGGTCTGTCCACGTGCTCACCTTGGCAAGCAAGTTCTCAGGCTTTTTACCAGAGAGACAGGAAACAAGGATGACAGAGCCAGGCAAGCCCAGACCCCACAGGAGCCTCCCCTGTAATTTTGGGCTGCTCTGTAAACTGGACCATCAGCTCTAATTACCTATGCTGGGAATCCTATGCACACCAAGACACATTTCTCAACAGCCAGCCTGGGCTATGCCCCTAAAAACAGCTCAGACCTGCTCCACAGGGGCATTAATCCTGGCTGCCAAAGAGAGTGAACTCATTCTAGGTATATGTTTCTGTAAACAAATGAAAGATCCACTATTATGCACGCAGACTTGGCCCAGCCATGTCATCGCTGCAGATTCTCTCCTCTCTGCAACTCCTCAACGTTATACACTTTCACCTACCAGCAGATGGTGGTCAGATAAGTTTCAGTGAACTTCTAGCTCCTTCCCACTCTTGGCAAACTCAACCGCCAAAGCCACAAGCAGCCCAACCACCATCACAACAGAAGACATTTCAGCCACCTGATGTGATTCCTGCCTTGCTCAGAGCCACCACGCTGGCTAGGACAGTGGAACCAAGCTCCTGGTGCCATGACCTCAATATTTGAGTTGTCAAGTGGGGGTTGTATCTTCCCCACTATCCAAACACCAAGCGGAGAGGTGTCTGAGTGGGCATGATGGCCACTTTATAGATCCCAAAGCCAAGGTTAAAAGCAATTGCCCAAAGTTAAAGCTTACATAGAACTGGCCAAGAATGTTTTACCCTTTCATTCCACTGCGGTCTCAGCCAAATGATGAAAACAAAGGCAAAAACATAGTTCTGTATATGTTTTATTTTATTTTATTTTATTTTACTTTATTTGTACCAGGGATTGAACCCAGGGACATTCTACCTCCGAGCTACACCCCCAGCCCTATTTTTTGTTCTTTATTTTGAAACAGGGTCTCACTAAGTTGTGGAGGGCCTCACTAAGTAGCTGAGGCTGGCCATGAACCCAGATCCCCCTGTCTCAGCCTCCCAAGTACTGGGATTACAAGCGTGTGCCACCATGCCTGGCTTCTATATATGTTTTATTTTCAACCTCAGATTTTAACCTGTCTTGTCAACATTAATTTACTTAAGTTTTATGATAAGAGTATTACTACAAGATGTATGATTACAATGTACCAATAAAAAATAAAAAAGAATATTGCTACAATTAAAGGTAATATTACATTACTACACCTGAGTGATTGCATACTATAAAGATATAATAATGTAACTTATAAATGACTGAGAAATGTTCCATGAATAGGTCTAAAATTCATGATTTCTAAGCCAAATTTTATATGCGTAAGAAATAGTTTAAGAAAGAAAAGGTAGACCATATATTTTCACTTGATACTTTTAATAATTGTGAAGTAAAAACTGATGAGAAGAATATACAGACTATATTTTTAAATGCATTAAAAATAAGTGTTAAAACTAGCTGCATGCAGGCTGCCTTGCTATCTAAATGGTATCTGTTCGTTAGAATGCTTGTTTATGAGAAAAGATGAATAATTCTTTTATTGATTTATCACAGGGCATTATCTTGAGTAAGCTAAAATGTCTAAATAAATGATACTAAGAGGAGAGAGAGAGACATTAAAGAGCCCAGTTGTAGATCTTCACTTGAACTGGATTTCTTAGAAGTGGGTACAAAGGCAGGCACAGTGGTGCATGCCTGTAATCCCAGTACTTGGGAGGCCGAGACAGGAGGATAGCAAGTTTGAGGCCAGCCTGGGCAACTTAGTGAGACCTGTCTCAAAAACATAAAAAAGGGCTGGGGATGTAGCTTAGTGGTAGAGAGCCCCTGGATTCAATCAGGAGGAGGAGGAGGAAATGGAGGAGGCAGGGAAGGAGGACAGAGAGGGGGATGGGGAGAGGGTACACATGATAAAAATGCCTCTACCTGGCAGCTTTGCAAAATTTATGCAGGAATATCAATTTGAGGTTGGCCCCTCTTAAGGCAATGCTTCTGCAGAAAAAAATCTTGAAATGCTTTTGAATGGAAAGGAAGACTTGAAGGAAGCACTTCAGTTCACACTATGTACATATACAAAAATGCCATTCTCAATATTGTGTACAGAGAAGGGGGAGGAGCTGGGGAAACTCACCAAGTGCTGTGTGCATGTATGTCTCTATTACTCTGAACATCATTGTGATGTATGATTACAGTGCACCAATGCCGGGCGTGGTGGCACACTCTTGAAATCCCAGTACTTGGGAGGCTGAGACAGGAGGATCACAGGTTCGCGGCCAGCCTCAGCTACTTAGTGAGGCCCTCCGCAACTTAGTGAGACCCTGTTTCAAAATAAAGAATAAAAAATAGGGCTGAGGGTGTAGCTCAGAGGTGGAAGACCCTGGGTTCAATCCCCAGTATCACACACACACACACACACACACACACACACACACACACACACACAAACCAATGCACCAATAAAAATGTTTAAAAAGAAAGAAAGAAATAACACAAGTGGAATGTAGTGGTGCATACCTGTAATCCCAGAGCTTGGGGGACAGAGACAGGAGGATCGCAGGTTCGAGGGCAACCTTAGCAATTTAGCAAGACTCTGCGACCTAGCGAGACCCTGTCTCAAAATAAAAAAAAAATAAAATAAGAGGGCCTGGGAATGTGGCTCAGAGGTAGAACGCCCCAGAGTTCAATCCCCAGTACCAGAATAAATAAATAAATACATAAATAAATAACACAAGAATTTATATTATATTTTAAATTGGTTGTACAAGGTGAAAAATGGTAAACGTTTCTTCATCTGTTTCAAGGATATCCACATGAAGATTTCTCACACTTCAAAATCCTTATGATAAGGAAGGTGAGGACGTGTTGGTAATGAACTTTGGTTTGACCTCTGGTAAGAATGTAGGTTTCGCAACCCGGCGTGGTGGCGCACGCTTGTAATCCCAGTACTCGGGAGGCTGAGACAGGAGGATCGCAGGTTCGCAGCCAGCCTCAGCTACTTAGTGAGGCCCTCTGCAACTTAGTGAGACCCTGTTTCAAACTAAAGAATAAAAAATAGGGCTGGGGGTGTAGCTCGGAGGTAGAATGCCCCTGGGTTCAATCTCTAGTACTGAAAAAAAAAGGTTTCCCTATTTTCCAAATGGAGAAATTGGCCTATGTACTACTTCTCAATTCCTTATAACTGTACATTTCTTCTTCCCTCCCTCCCTCTCTCCCTCCCTCCCTCTCTCCCTCCCTCTCTCCCTCCCTCCCTTCCTTCCTTTCTTGTAAAAGGGATTGAACCCAAGGACATTCTATCTCCAAGCTATACTCCTAGCCCTTTTTTTATTTTTGTTTTGAAACAGGGTCTCACTAGGTTGCTGAGTCTTGCTTAGTTGCTGAGGCTGTCCTCGAACCTGCGATCTTCCTTTCTCAGCTTCCTAACCCGGCATAATGCTATGTTTCTTGAATTAACTAAAAAAATTGTCCAATGTTATTTCATGCAGCACCCAATTGCCTCTTCCCCTTGACTATAAAATGATTCCTGTTCACATATAGAAATTAGTCAAAAACATACATTGCCATATTTTTGTTTCCTAATAGCACTTTTGTCTTCTGGTTACATGACCTTCTAATCTGGATATTCAGAGAATTTTATTTAACTCATCTTTCTCTGATTAGCGGACATTAAGCTCACCATGAAACATTTCCTATTTTCAGCTTATTCACTATAAAAGACGGCAATGCTGAATCTTTATTCACAAGAGGAAGGGCTTATTTCCCCATTTTCATCAAAGTTCCCAAAGTGCTTTTTTTGGATGATTTCATTTCTTCTTCCAAGAAGAAAGTTGGCTAACCTTCCTTTAAAAGGGAGATTGTAGAGCCAGCGTTCTACTGTTTCGTTTAGTCACAAATGGGAAACAGAATTGATTACGACATGGCTTTCATTCAGTGTGGAAGCCGTGTGGGTGGGAGTCAGCACTGTGTTTAAAAAGACAAGTGCTCCTTTGTTCTCCTCCTGTTCCGGATTCTAGAAATCTGGGGTTCCCTCCAAGCTCTTGATGTGTAATTTATATCCATCGCTCCTGTCCCGATAGGAAGGCTAGATGCACTGACTCTTAGAACTGAACTCCTTGTTTCACTTGGGCTAGGACAAACATTTTTATTATTTTCATGTTTAGAGTCAGCATTCCCAGCTTTCATTTTCTCCCTATAATCTGGTTTCTTTGTCCAGTGAAAAATAAAACTAAGAAATCTGAATTTGTTTTTTAAAAGGACTAAGTATTTGTATATACTTAAAAAATATTCAATGATGAGCCAGGTGCCGTGGCACATGCCTGTAATCCCAGTTATTTGGGAGTCTGAGCCAAGAGGATTATAGGTTTGAGGTCAGCCTCAGCCATTTAGCACAACCCTCAGCAACTTAGTAAGACCCTGTTTCAAAATAAAAATGGGCAGGGGGTGCAGTTTGGAGGTAGAATGCTTCTGGGTTTGTTCTCCAGTACCCGATATATATACTATATTCAGTGATGACTAACATCCATTTTCTTTAGTTTTTATAGTATGAGATTAAAAATGTTTTCATATCTTGCTATATTTGGAGCTCCCAACTATTTTTATCTTTAAACATTCAAAATTCATTCAGGGAATATTTGAATATCTTTTTTTAGGATTCAGGTTCTGCATAAGAATACATTTGAAAATGATGTCCATTTCTTTAAAAGTCTGAAATCATGCCATAGAAAACTTTCTTTATCCATTATAAAAGTACTACATTCTTATTAAAAACATTAGAACATACAAAAGAATTAAAACATGCCAGGGATCCCATTTATACACAACCACTGCTAATGTCCGGTAGCTCTTTTTTTAAAAAAATTTCTTCTCTGTTTGTATCTGTTTTTATTTTTATTTATTTATTTATTTTTTGAGGTACTGGGAATTGAATGCAGGGGCATTCTACCTCCGCGCTATGCCCCCGGCCCTATTTTTTATACTTTATTTCGAAACCGGGTCTCACGAAGTTGCACAGGGCCTCACTAAGGAGGGAGGGAGAGAGAGAGAGAGAGAGAGAGAGAGAGAGTGCTGAGGCTGGCCGCGAACCTGGATCCTCCAGTCTCTGCCTCCCAAAGTACTGGGATTACAAGCGTGCGCCACCACGCCCGGCTTGTATCTGTTTTTAAAAACATTTTTTATAATTTTATTATGTATAAGGCTTTGTTATGCCTTCCTATATCATATGTATTTTTCATAGTACTATTATATCTTTGGTAAGCAACATTAAAGTCATTTTTGCCAAAGTAACCTTTTAAATTGCTTTTGTTTGTTATTATAAGAATAATATTATATTAAACTATGAAGTAGCCTATGCTCTGCTCTTCCTAATGATCCCCTCACCCTCCCATTACTCCCTAGAGATAACAATGTTTAAAAATCTCAGGAACTTTTCTAGAAAGTTTCATTGTGTAAAAGTGCTACATAACATTTCCTTACATAACATTTCCTACTCACTGTTATCTATGTATGCGTATACACATACTTTGAGGGAATTACTTATACTTTCCTTATATAACTTAACATCTTAGTGGTTTCTTTTTCACATCAGTCTGTATAAATTTTCCTCATGTTAGTATCTCAGTATCATCCTATTATCTCATGTGCATTAATTCAGTACATGGTCCCCTAATAATGAGTATTTAAATGATTTCTGTTTTCTTGCAGGCATCAAATGCAGACACCAACTGTCATGCCTCAGAAAGAATGAGAAATGATATTCATTTTTTTGTTTATTTGTTTTGTGGTACTGGAGATGGAACTCAGGGCCATCCTACCTCTAAGATATACCCCTAGCCCTATTTTATTATTATTATTATTTTTGCGGTACCGGGGATTGAACCCAGGGGCGTTCTACCTCCGCGCTACACCCCCGGCCCTATTTTTTTTATACTTTATTTTGAAACCGGGTCTCACGAAGTTGCGGAGGGCCTCACTAGGTAGAGGGAGAGACACACACATACAGGGAGAAAGAGAGAGAGAGAGAGAGAAAGAGAGAGAGAGAGAGAGAGAGAGAGCTGAGGCTGGCCGCGAACCTGGATCCTCCAGTCTCCGCCTCCCAAAGTACTGGGATTACAAGTGTGCGCCGCCACGCCTGGCCCCTATTTTATTTTTTATTTTGAAGCACTGTCTCACTAAATTGTGAAGGGCCTTGCTAAGTTGCTGAGGCTGGCTGTGAACCTGCAATCCTCCTGTCTCTGCCTCCCAAGTACTGGGATTACAGGTGTATGCCACCAGGGTTGGCTGAAGTGATACTCTTTTAGAAAGGATCTTCCCTGGGTCCCTCTGGTTCTCCTCTCTACCCTTCTATTCCTTGGCAGGCTGATCTGGACCACATCAGTGAACTACCTTGCTGGTAGTTGTTACTGACCTTGACTTTAGTTCCGCCAATGGGAACAGCTGCAGGAGACTGGAAGGAGGGTAAGGAGAGGTGGGCGTGTTTATTTCCCAGGTCTATTCCTCCCTGTATCCTGCTCCTTGAAGGCTGGCTTCCTCCCTCAAGCTCTCTCTCTCTCTCTCTCTCTCTCTCTCTCTCTCTCTCTCTCTCGCCTGTTCTTATACCTACTTCCTGTCTTGCCCTTCTAAACTTAGACCACCGCCATCATCTCCTCTAGTTTCTCTATATCTTGCCCTACCTCTGCAAACAATCTACTTACCAAACTCTGCTCAAATTACCCAATTTCAATGTGCCAGCAATTTTCTGGTTGGACTGTAACTGACACATCTTTCTCTGAACTGATATAATCCCCTGCTGGGATGTTGAGTTCAGTGATCTATCGGAGTTCATAGTGCAGTCTTGCAGTCAGCTCTCTCTACCCTGGGCATCCCCTCCCCCCACTTCCCTGCAACCTTGTCAGGGTGTCTGTCCTGTGCAAGACAGAACCTGGACGAGATATAGCAGCTTTAATTGCAAACAAAATGGTGTGTGTGTGTGTGTGTGTGTGTGTGTGTGTGTGTGTGAGAGAGAGAGAGAGAGAGAGAGAGAGAGAGAGGAGAGAAATATCTTTCTGTGCTTGTGTGAATTTCATAGGGTAAATTACTAGCAGTGGAGTTGTTTGGTCCAAGGTTATATATACTTTTTTTTTCTTAGATTTTGCCAAATGGCTGCCCAAAATTATAACCTCAATTTACATTCTCACTGCACTTTCGCCAATTGTAGGCTACAAAACCTTAAAAGTTTTGCCATTTTGGTAGGTAAAAATGTTATCTCATTTTTCTCTTTGATGTTTCATTTCTTTAATTATGAGTTTGGCTGGGTATCTTTCCATATATTTCTTGATTTTTATGCATTCTTAGTCCATTCTTCTATTGAGTTAATTTTCCTTACTTATTTAAAAGTACTATTTTTACAGTAAGGAAGTTCCTTGTTTATGTGTAGCAAACATTCTTTTCCGAATTTTTATTCCGTGTAAATGTTTAAAAGTTGTTATGTAGGCAGCCAGGTGCTGTGGTCCACGCCTGTAATCCCGGTACTCAGGAGGCAGAGGCAGGAGGATCAAAGGTTTGAGGCCAGCCTGGGCAATTTAGTGAGACCCTTTCTCAAAATAAAATTTTTTTAAAAAAAGGGCTGGGGGTATAGCTCAATGGTAGAATACCCTTGAGTTCAATCCCCCAGTATCATACACAAAAAAGTTGTTACTTAGGCAAAATAAAATCAAATGTTTTTTTCATGGCTTCTGGCTTTTGTGTCAGGTTAAGAAAAACTTTTCACACTCTAAGATGATAATTGTTCAAAAAAGTCCCATGTCTACCTCTAGTCTACCTCTACAGTTTTGATCCGCCAGGAACCTATTTTTGTATGGGAGAGGTAGATGCCTTGATTTTTTTTTTCAAGTGGATAGCAAATTATTTGGAGGTATGATTTGGAGATGATTTGATTTGGTAATGACATGATAATTAATAGAGCTTTTCATCATTGATATGGAATGCTATCTTTATTATGTACTAAATTCTTCAAGGAATTTGGGTCTATTTCTGTATCATTCATTTTATTCCATTGTTCTGTCTCTCTAGCTGTGGTAGGCAGATTTGTAAAATTGCCCCGTGATCCCCACCTCCTGATATTCATGCCTTTGTGTAATCCCCTCCCCTTGACTGTGGGCTGGACCTACTGACCGGCTTCTAATGAATCAGATACTGCAAAGTGATGGGGTATCACTTCTGCAATTAGATTACAAAAACTGTGACCTCCCACTTACTGGTTCTCTCTCTCTCTCTCTCTCTCTCTCTCTCTCTCTCTTCCCACTTGCTTGTTTTGATGAAGCGACTGCCATTTTGTGAGTTGCCCTATGGAGATGCTCTGGTGGCCGGGATGAGGGCACTCTGTAGCTAACATCTTGGGAGGAGACTAGGCTGTCAGTCCAACAGTCTTCAAGGAAGCAAATCCTTCCCAAAACCAAGCAAGTGGGCTTGGACGAAGGTCCCTCTCCAATTGATCCATAAGATGACTGTAGCCCCAGCAGATGCCCTGGTTGCTGCCATGTGAGATACTCAGAGTCAGAGAACCCTGCTAAGCCATGTCCTGATTCCAGACTCAGAAAGACTGGGTATTGTTTTAAGCCAATATGTTTGGAAATATTTGTGTGTTTGGGAAATAGATATGTGTTCTTTTAAGCTGATATGTTTTGGGGAAATTTGTTACGCTGTAATAGATAATAATATTTTAGTCTTGCCTCAAAATGTTTTCATTCCTGTAGTTGTCATGGTTAGATATAGACCGTCCCCGAAAGAGCTCATGTGTTAAGCTCAGTGTTGATATAGTTAAAGTCATGAAAGTTGTAATCTCATCAGTGGATAAATCCATTGTAGTGGATTTATCTTGGTGGAAACCTAGGGCACTAGGGTGTGACTGGAGAAGGTGGGTCGCTGGGGGTGTGACCTTAGGGATTGTGCTTGTGTCTTTGACTCTCCTTCCATTCTGGCACTCTCTGCTTTCTGTGATGTGAGGAACAGAGCCTGTGTGTTCTCCTTATGTCTGCTTCCCGCCGCTGCCATGCCCTGAGATCCGCAGTCCCCAGCCTCACATAGACTGAACCCCCAAATCCCCAAAGAAACTGTGAGCAAATAAATCTTCTTTCCTCTAAGTTAAGTGATCAGGTCTTTAGATTATAACAGTGAGAATGCTAAGACAGTAGTTTTATAACATGTTTTAATATTTGATAAAATTAGTCCTTTTCATTTTTTTTCCTCAAGATTCTTTTTCCTGGCTATTCGGGTACATTTAACCTTCCAGAAGAATTTAATATAATGTTGTCAAATGCTTCCCAAAGTCCTGTTGTCTTTTAAATTGAGTTTTTGCTTGAACTGATAATTTTAGAATTTTGAGTTTTTCTATACAGAGGTATTTATTCAATTTTCCTCAGTGAAGTAAATTTGTTTATCCATTCACCTATTCATGGCATTTTTATGGTTTTTTTCATCCACAATGAATACAGTGCTATGAACATTTGTCTGCACATATTTTGTGGACTTACATTTCTGTTTCTCTTGGGCAAAAAAGTAAGTGTAAAATATGTCTTTCCTTACACCAATGCTGCACTGTCTTGCCTAAGTTACAATAGAAACTTGATATTAATGAAGTGTATATCCAAAGTGATTTATCAATTTATAAATTTTCAAAAACACTTTTCTACTAAATTTATCCTATAAAATACATAAGGTATTTCTGAAAAATTTAAGAAATTCTTTCAAACTCTGGCATCTCAGTGTTGTCATCTATTGATCACCTTTTTCATTCAGTTTGAGGTCTTTTGGTTCTTGGTATAACTAGTAATCTAGTAATGTTTTATTAAAACCTGGATTCTTGAAACATTTTCTCACTGAAAGAGAGAAGTTTGAAGCTTCTGAACACATGATATGATAAATTTTTAACAATAAGGAAATGTTACCCTGATTTGATTACTACACATTGAATACATGTTTTAAATGACCCATAAATAGGTACAATTATCTATCAGTTAAAAAAATAACAAAAAGGTACAATTATCTATCAGTTAAAAAAAACAAAAAAAAATACTGCTGCCTATTTACAGACATTTGCCTCTCCCACTCCCAGCCCTGGGTAATCCCTGTTCTGCTTTCTGTCTCTATAATTTTGTCCTTACTAAGTTTCATATAAATTGAACCATATAATATGTACTCATTTTTGTCTAACTTCTTTTACTTAGCATTATATTTATGAGGTTCATTCATGTTTTCTCATGTATCACATCAGTAACTCATTCCTTCTATTGCTGAGTAGTACTCACTGTATGAAAGTACCAAAGATGGTTTATCTATCCACCATGCGCACGACATCAGGGCAGTTCCTAGATTTGGATTATTACTAGTAATTTTCCTCTGACCATTCACACAGAAGTACTCATTCCTCTTGAGTCAATACTTAGAGTGGAATTGCCACGCCTATGGTAAGTATGGGTTTAACTTTTTAAGAAGCTGCAAAAGTCTTTCCCAAAGTATCTTAACCACCTAACATGTCAACTGGCATGGGTCAAGTTCTGTTTTCCTCATACCCTCTAGCTGTGAGGAAATGGGTGGGGTTCCCACAAGCACTGATTCCTCCTCCTTCTCTTCCACTCTGTGCCCATCCCATTCTGTGCACACGCCACATTGAGTGTAGTTAAAATTGTCTTCTTGAGCACGCGCTTGTAATCCCAGTACTTGGGAGGCTGAGACAGGAGGATTGCAGGTTCACGGGCAGCCTCAGCTACTTAGTGAGGCTCTCAGCAACTTAGTGAGACCCTGTTTCAAAATAAAGAATAAAAAATTAGGGCTAAGGGTGTAGCCCAGAGGTAGAATGCTCCTGGGTTCAATCCTCGGTACCACAAATAATAATAATAATAATGAAAAAGGTAATAAAATTGTTTTCTTGGTCCCTCACTGGGATTTGATGTTTAGGGACAACTCATGTGTCTTCCCACACAGCTGGCTGGAATTGATGTGGCCTATAATCCCTCTGATTCAGCATTTCCTCATGTTCCTAGTTCTTTCCATTGTTATACCATACTGTTTTCTGCTACCACCATACTTGAAAATCTGACTATCTCATTTGTGATATTTGCCTAACTGAAAGAAAGTTTTCCTGCTTACTTTCTAGGTAATATATGACTATGAAAACTGGCATGATTTATGACACTTGAACTGGCTACCATCTTCTAATTTGTGAAAACTCCTTTAAGTAGAGTCCCAAGATTGTCAGCCTCCTTTAAATATCCGCAGCATGTTGTCCCACACTGGTGATGATGTTTGTGATCTGCTGGTCCCTGAGTCAGCAGTTATGGCTTATTTAAGAAGGCAGACTACTACTCACCTTAGCAGACAGGAAAGAGGTGTACTGCTGCCAAAAAAGCCCATCTGCTCCCGGTGTCTGTGGATTGTTTTCAAAGCAGGAGTTGGTGTGATCACAGTCATTATCTCTCTAGGAAAAAAAAAAAGGTCAGCAGATTAGAGCTACCAGCTGTGAGGGAGGGCCTCCAAAAGGAATATTCACAATCATTTTTAATAAGATATATTATTTCAGGAAGTAGTCATTGCTGTCTAAGTAGCATCTGCCTTAGGAGTCTTGGGCCATATGCTAGAATATGAGGCTTGCATAAGCTCATTTTGTGATTGTGTGTGTGTGTGTGTGTGTGTGTGTTACTAGGGATTGAATCCAGGCATGTTCTACCTCTGAGCTACACCCCTAGCCCTTTTAATTTTTTGTTTTGAAACAGGGTCTTACTAAGTTACTGCACGCTGGCCTTGAACCTACCGTCTTCCTGTCTCAGCCTCCCAAGTACCATGCTCCCCTCATTTCGTGATCTTGAGTGAGATACCTATTTTCCTAAATCTTGTTTTGCAAAATATGTGAAATTAAATCAAGCAACAAATCACAGTATATTTTCTAATTAATCAATTTTAGATTTTGTATTAATGTGTATTAATTGTACATATTAGCAGAGTATGGTGTGATATTTCAATGCATGCATAGTGAGCACTGAGCAAATCAGGGTAATTAGTATTTCCCTGTCTTCATTCTTTATTTGGAATCCTCAAGTTCCTCTCCTCTAGTCCTTCTTAAAATATATAATAGGTTATTGTGATCCCACTGTGGTGTGGAACACCAGAACTTATTCCTTCTAATTATGTTTTAGTACATATTACCCAACCACCCTTTACCATCCCCCCTTCCCAGCCTCCACTAACCACTACTGTGCATTCACATTGAGTTTCTTAAACTTCCACATATAAAGAACATGCAGTACTTTTCCTTCTGATCACAGTGTGTTTGAGAGGATTATGTATACGATTTATAAAGAGATTTGCCAATAGAACCCTTACTAGAAAAATATTCTTTCTATTTGCACTTTGAAAGCTTCCATATTCAAAATACTCTTATTGCATGTTCAAAAGAAACTAGAGTCTTAAGCAAAGAGGCAACAGGTCACCATTGAATTATAGATTTTTATTTTTTGGTTTTGGCTTTCATGTAAATATACAGAGTCTGGTGTCTTCTTGTATATGAGAAATTTTTGTAGATGACTTAATGAAGATGATCAATTTGATATGGAATAAACATAAAGCTTTTGTTTCAATGACCTCTTCCTTCCAAATGGCACTATATTTACATCTCCTTTACTGCTTGGTACCTTGGATCATTACCAATATGATGGCCAAGTAGCATGGAGAGACCATATTTAAGCACTCTGGTCAAGAGCTGAGCCATCCTAAGTCAGGTAGCAGATATGTTAGTGGAAAAATGTCTCCAGATGATTCCAGCTCCACATGTTAATCTTTCTAGTTGAGGCCCCAGGCACTGTGGAGTAGTGCATCATCCCTGCTACTTGCCTGAATTCATGACCCACAGAGGCAAGCAGAATTAAATGGTTGATATTTTATGCCACTGACATTTTGGAGGGGTATGTTACACAGTAGAACATAACCAGAATCGTATATAAAACTCAGTCCTACTCATTTTAAAACCTGAAATTTGAAGCAAAGCTTGTCTCATCCCTTCTCCCTGGCTCTGACCAAACCTGTTTCTCTGTGACTTGGAGGGAGAAATTGGGACATGTTCTTCTCCCTATACATTTTCCCATTCTTGGTATACTGTATCATACCTGGTATCCTGTAACATACCTGGTATTCCTGTATCATACCTGGTATTCCTGGTATCCTCTGGTGCTGGCCAGTAAGAAGGGGGAGTGGAGGCTAGTTTTCCTGCATGAGATGGGGGTAGGCTGCAGTGCTCTCTTTGGCTGAATGCCATAGCTCTTCTGGTCAATACTGACCAATCAGCAATGCCTCCTGTATGATAGGCATACACATGCTGCTTCCCTATGATGTGCTGAAGCTATTAGGAGTGCTGGGTTAGAGCCTTCACCCCCTCTGTTGCCACCTCCACCATTTACCAAGAGTAGTGTTCTAGCCCAGAAATCCTCAACTCTGCAGTACATTAAAATCTACTCAGTCATAGAGAACAAAATTTTGCCAATTGTAGGAAAATGGATGGAACTAGAGAATATTATGCTAAGTGGGATTAATCAGTCACAAAAATTATTTCCCGCCTATATGGAAGCTAGGGAGACATTTGGGTACAAAAGGGACACCAGACAAAAGAGGAGAAACCCTAGTGGAGTGATAGAGGGGGTCTCAGGGAGGGAGGCGGGTGGATGGAGGGAGAGCTGATGAAGGAAACACTTCAATTGACACAATGTACATATACAAAATTATCAATGCCAATCTCAACACCGTGGAGCGTGGTGGGAGCTGGGGAAGCTCACCAAGTGCTGTGTGCATGTATGTCCCTACCACTCTGAACTTCATCATGATGTATGATTACAGTACACCAATAAAACGTTTTTATATGTACAATATTACAAATCAGAATTTAGGATATAAAATGAAATATTAATATATGAAAAAAGAATCATGTAGGTAGCTTTTCTTTCTTTCTTTTTTATTTTTGTGGTACTGGGGATTGAACTCAGGGGCATTCTACCTCTGTGCTACATCCCCAAACCCTCCCATTTTAATGTTTTGTTTTTTTGAAACAGGGTCTTGCTAGGTTGCTGACAGTTTCACTAAGTTGCTGAGGATAGTTTTTAACCTGCTATCCTCCTGTCTCAACCTACCTAGTACTGGGATTACAGGCGTATGCCACCACGCCTGGCTACGTAGGGAACTTTTCGAGTTCTCTGTGCCCAGGCTACACCCAGAGCAATAACAACAGCCCCTCCTTCTCCAGTTTTGCTTATTGTGATCTCAGTTACCTGCAGTCAACCATGGCCTGAGAATATTAAATGGAAAATTCCCGAAACAAACTCTTCATCAATTTTAAATTGCACACACCACACTTCTGAGAAGCCTGATGAAATCTCATACCATCTTGTGCTGTCCCATCCAGAATGTGAATCTTGTGACTCATCTTTGTTCAGTATATCCACACTGTATGTGCTACCCTCCTGTTCAGATCGACTGTTGTGGTATTACAGCCCTTAGGTTCAAGTAACCCTTGTGCTATTTACTAATGGCCCCAAAGTAAAAGGTGGTGATATTGACAATTCTGATATGCCAAAGAAAAACTATGAAGTACTTCCTAAAGTTTAAGTGAAAAGATGAAAGTTTTCAATTTAATAAGAGAAGAAAAAATCATGTATTGAGTTTGCTAAGATCTACAGTAAGAATGATTTTTTTTTTCTTTTTGGTAGTGGGGATTGAACTCAGGGGCATTCTATCCTGAGCTACACCCCTAGTTTTTTTTAATTAAACATTTTATTTTTAAATGTGATTTTATTGGTGCATTATAGTCTCACATCACAATGAACATCAATTTGACAGTAACATACATGCACACAGCTCTTGGTATCCCCCCCGCCTCCCCCCATCCAGTACAGAGTACTGAGATTGATGTTGGTATATTCTCATATGTACACATGGTCAATGGTAGCAATTCCATTGATGAACTTCATTATTCCCCTTCCCCTTCCCTTAGACCACTTCCCTGGCTCCACTGAGGCTTCTCCACCATTGTCTGGAGGCCCTTTTGTATCCCCACTACTCCCTAGCTTGCACATATTAGAGAAAACATATGACTCTTCTCCTTCTGTGAGTGGCTAATCTCACTTAACATAGTGTTCTCCAGGTCCTTTCATTTTCTTGTAAATGATATTATTTTGTTCTTCTTTATTGCTGAGTAGAATTCCATTGTGCATCTTTCCCATAATTTTGTGATTCATTCGTCTGTTGATGGACACCTAGGTTGGTTCCATAATTTGGTTATTGTGAATTGTGCTGCTATGAACACGGCTATGCATATATTATTGTAGTTTTCTGGTTTTGAAACAGGGTCTCACTAAGTTGCTGAAGCTGGCCTCAAACCTGCAATCCTCCTGTCTCAGCCTCCCAAGTACCAGTATTACAGGTGTACGCCACCACACCCAGCAGAATGAAACTTTTATTTGTGAAATTGTGAAGGAAAAAGAAATGAATGCTAGTTATGTTAGTCAGCTTTGCATTACCATAAGAAATATCTGAGGCAATTAACTTATAAATACAACAAGGTTGATTCTGGCTTGTGTTTCTAGACTAGCAGCCCCATTCCTTTTGGGCCTCTGACAAGGGTTGCGCAGCAGGAGCCTAGGGCAGAGCCAACTGCTCATCTCATTGGGGCAGGAAGCAGAGGAAGAGGAAGAGATCAGGGTCCCACAAGCCCCTCAAAGGCACACCCCCAGTGACCTGAGGACTTCCTCTTAGGTTTCTGCTCCTGAAGTTTCCTCTACTTTCAATAGTACCACCCTGGGGACCAAGCTTTAAACAAATGGACTTTTGGGAGACACTTATCCAAGCCAAATCACCGGTTTTGCTGTCTTACCTTAAACTGCAAAAGTTACAACCACAGTGTGGTAAGTGATTAGCTAAGATGGGATAACTTACTAATACATTAAACGTCTGTGTATATATATATATGTATCTATATATATACATATATAGATACATAATATATATAGGATTCAGTACTATCTGAGGTTTTAGACATCTACTGGAGGTCTTGGAATATATCATCTTGAAAAAGAGGGGGCTCCTGCAGAATGTTTTGAAGGTGTTGGTGGTGGTGGTGGTGGGGTAATGTACCACCCATCAGTATTTTTTAAAACTATTGAGAAAGACTACTACATTTTAAACTTAGATGCCCATTAGAGTCATCTACAGTTAAACAAACAATACTGAGTAAAAATATCTATAATTTATGAATATATATAATGTGCTGGGCACTCTGTTAGGTTTGTTACATTCTATTATTTAACCTTTGCAACAAACATATAAGGCAAGTTCTATTGTCTGTATTTTTCAGAGCATCACACTGATGGTCTGGGACATTGAATAACTTGCCCAGTCAGGATTGCAGGATTTCTGTCTGGCCATAGAGCCCACTGTTATTTCTCTTTACCACCTGTCTCTTTGTAATTCTCCATGTAAGTTTTTGAAAACACTTTGTTCTTAAATCATAAAGTGAACAAGTAAACCAAAGTTCTTAGTACTTGGCAAAGGAAGTGACCTTCATACAAAGTTTTCCTATTTTGACATTTTTCTTGGGGTCCATTGCTTTTAAATGTCTCTACAATCCTCACAATGTCTTTAGGAAGTGTGAAGGGAGAAATTATCATTTTTATTTCCAAGGACTTTAGACTAGAGGACTTCAGAATGTGATGTAACAGAAAAAGTACAGACTTTGGAGTCAGACTGAGCCTCTAATGTTGACTCTGATACTAAAGATCTGAGTCCTTAGGAGGAAGTTTCTGAACAGTGCCCCTAACTGTAACGTGAAGATAATAACCATCTCCTTCATGGGATGTGATAATTAAAACAATCAAATAATATACGAAGAATCTCTCTTTTTTTTTTTTGCGGTACCGGGGATTGAACGCAGGGGCATTCTACCTCCGCGCTACACCCCTGGCCCTATTTTTTATACCTTATTTTGAGACCGGGTCTCACGAAGTTGCGGAGGGCCTCACCAAGTAGAGAGAGAGAGAGAGAGAGAGAGACAGGGAGAGAG
>PVJS01024782.1:0-28389 GCA_004027185.1 Glis glis
CGCTACGCCCCCGGCCCTATTTTTTATGCTTTATTTTGAAACCGGGTCTCACGAAGTTGCGGAGGGCCTCACTAAGGAGTGAGAGAGAGAGAGAGAGAGAGAGAGAGAGAGACAGGGAGAGAGAGAGCGAGAGCTGAGGCTGGCCGCGAACCTGGATCCTCCGGTCTCTGCCTCCCAAAGTACTGGGATTACAAGCGTGCGTCACCACGCCCGGCTCCAGCAGAGGCTTTGGATGCTGCGCCTGCGGGAGAATGGTGGAATGAGGACCTTCTAGCTGCGCTCATATGTTCTGACTCACTTTTAACTGCTTCTTAAAGTGCTTGTTCTCTTGGGGGATGCCCTTCTCTCTCAGGCATACCTAGATGAGCTGGTGGAGCTTCACAGAAGGTTAATGACGCTGAGGGAAAGACACATTCTGCAGCAGGTGAGAAACGCTTTTTAGCACCCCCTCCAAAAAAACCTCAATGCCCAGTTTGTCCGGGGGTGGTATGGTAGCACTCAGAGGCCACAGCAGCACTACAAGATCCATTGCAATGGGGTCATGCTACCTGTGGAAGTATTTTGGGGGGATTATCATTTCTGAGGCCACCCAGAAGTTCTCTTGGAACTCTTTCCCTGCCTGGTACAGAGGACCATGAAAAGTGAGCTCTCTCGAAGGCACACAGTGATCTCCTCAATAGCTGATGTCGTAATGTGGGCCGAGGGAGGGGACAGTAGGAATGCAGGAACCTTTGGGACCCAGGCTTCTGGTTTCATGGGAAAACAGTGATAAGAATGTGAGTCAAGTGCTGTAAACATTTGTGATTCAATTTAGTAACCTTTGCCAGTGCTATTCTAAGGAAAATAAATATTTTCTTCATTTCCCTTATCTTGTACAATGTACATTCTGTTATTATGAACTCAACTGTGGAATGCTTGTAGGGTGAGGAAACTTCTATTAATACAATGATGTTTTGAGGCGATAAGGGTGGTTTTTTTACTTTTTGTACAGTTACAGTACATGCCTTTATTGTGCTAACAGTAGCTAGTGACAAAATAAATTTTTTTAACACTCAAGAAGGCTGTGTGTTCCAAATTTCAGGGTGGGTTTGTAGATTGTTTCACTATTTGGATTTTTTTTTTTTTTTGCTACTTTCAAATGACTTGAAATTAGTACTTAATCTACCCCAGCTGTGTGTGAATTCATTTTTAAATGTTTAATGACTGATGGTCACATTTATATTCTGTGTACATTTTTTCTTAAATCTATAAATGCACACTCTCCAGCTTGCCAAGTTTTCTGATTGGTCTGAAAAGCTTTTAACCCTTCTAGTTTTAGATTTGAACAAAAGGCTTTGGCTACATACCTAGGATTCTTATTTGTGGACAAGTTACTTTCCATTTATGTGAGTACTGGAGGGGGGAGCAGGATTTGTGTGGCTTAACCTAAGTCGTACCTAGTACTTTGCTGGTACAGTTCACCCTTGGCATCTACAGAGGATTGGTTTTAGGCTCCCTTAGATACCAAATTCTGCAACATTCAACTCTCTTATGTAAGACAACGCAGTGTTTACATACAACCTATGCACATTCCTCATTCTTTAAATCATCTCTAGATTACTTGTAATACCTAATACAATGTAAATGCTTTGTACATCATTGTTATACCTTACTGTTTAGGGAATAATTATAAGAAAAAATATCTGTGCTTTCTCAGCCCAGATGCAGTGTTTTTTTCCCCAAATATTTTCAATCCACAGTTGGTTAAGTCTGAGGATGCAGAACCCAGCCTGTAGATACAGAGAACCAACAGTGTCTTTCTTCAACTTTTCTCTGATATAATGGGGAAGTATTGTGCCTGCCTGCCATTTACCCATTATTTGGGGCTAAGTGACTGAATGTTAATGGTAAATCTATTAGCTGATCTTCCTATCCCTCCCAAACACTGCCTCTGAACCACTGTGGAACTGCCCAAGCTGGGCCTGAGCTGTGTGCCTCCCAGGAGGGTGAGACGGGTGGTTAGGGCAGGGTCGGGACACCTTAACCAAGAAAGTCAGGGATACTAGGCCACTGGGCGGAGTCTTACTTTGGGATGTCATTGGCATTCCTGATTTAATATTGTTCGTCAGTTTGACCTTTGAAAGGATTGTGAGGGAAGGTGGCTTAGTACAATTCCATCCAAGTGGATTATTTTAGTATTCTAGAGGGAGAGAGTAATATGTATGAATTTTTAACCTGGCAAAAAGGCACTCCAGGGCACATAGCATCTCACCCTAATTGCATTTCCAGGCCGGTTGAAAGCTCTCAGTCTTTGGCCTTTTGCCTTGTAATGCAGCTGAGGCTTGTGATTATGATACCGTGATGCATGTCCTGTCACGGTTTACTGCTTAATTAATTCCTATTGTAAAACATGGCACTGTTGAGGACTAATGTTATTCTCCACCTGGAGGCTGCTCATCTCCTGGAATGCATTCCACAAGGTCTACGTCTTCCCCTCCATGCACACTTGAACACCTGCAGCAGAATTTTTGGGGGGGCCCAGGATGGTGTCCATGGTCCTTTCCTGTTCAGTGCATCCCTATCCTGAAATCTGGTCTGACAATTTTATTTGGCTCACAAAAAGTGGTTAATAATAGCATTGTTGTACTCTGGGGGAATGCTGTCCTGGCACTCAGCATCTAGTTTAATGAACAGAAAGCATCAGATCAAGAGAGCCTGTGTGCCCAAGTCACTTTTCCATAGGGTAAAAAATACAACAGAGTGGACACAGTCAAGAGAAGTGAGTACTTAGAACTGATGAATAATTTGATTCCCCCTTAAACCACATGTTCCATGTTTATTTGCTAAGTAAGGTTGATCATTTCTAACCTCCCCAGCAATTCAGCTAGAGGCCTGGATTTGCCTGCTAGTCTGGAAGAAAAAAATATTCTGAGAAAAACCAGAGCCTCCTTAGAGGACAGTTTATCAATTTAGATACCAGCTATTATTCTTTTAGAATGACTTTCAGTGATTGAGGAATGAGTGGCATATTGGAGTATTCCTCCTCACAATGACAGAACCCTCCCTGAGTCGTGTTCTGCTAAAAATGATTTCTTCCACCCTGGGAGATTACCTGTCATCTCTCAGCACCCCTCACAGATTGGAGCCTGGTGGCCTGCCTCCTAGCCCAGGGGAGGCGCACATTTTCATGTCGTATGCAGGGTTTTCTAGTTGGAAGATGAGGCTATTCTACCCAAAGATCTGAGTTACCCCAGACTGACTCCATGCCAGTTAGAAGCAGTTAAAGTCTGCTCAAGATTTCCCACTCAGGGAAGAAGGAGCTATGGATGGGAAAAAATACAGTATTTAGGTTAAAAATAATGCATCTGTCTTTCTGTTATTTAAAACTGGGGTTAGGGGTGGGAGCCACAGATTTAACCAGTGGATCTTAACCTGTTTAAAACGAAACAAAAACCAACAGCCTGTGTGGTACCCCAAAAAAGGCTAATGTGCCAGGAAATCATCCATCAGGAATGTTTTCACAACACCCTCATCTGAAGAATGAGTTAGGCAGTGTACACGCTCTTCCTTCTCCACTGCCCACCTGTCCCCTGAGCCCTGGCACACCGTTCTTATCCGCAGTCACTCTGCCTTCTGTTTCCTTTTAGACAGGCATCACGATCGCATTATGACACAGCGGAATAGCACCAAAGAGAAGCAGAGAGGGAGTTCCTACAGAGAGGCAGGGCCGAGTCCTTCGGGGACTTTGAAGCTTGTGGCCTGTGCCACTGGAATCCAGCATGTTAACGTTGTGTTTCTGATGTTCTTCCTATCAGGATTCCTGGAAAGGAATGAACATTTATTTTTCTTTTTTCTTTCTTTTTTTTTTTTCGGTACTGGGGATGGAACCCAGGGGCATTCTACCTCCAGGCTACACCCCCAGCCCTATTTTTTATTCTTTATTTTGAAACAGGGTCTCACTAAGTTGCGGAGGGCCTCACTAAGTAGCTGAGGCTGGCCGCGAACCCGGATCCTCTGGTCTCGGCCTCCCAAGTACTGGGATTACAAGCGTGCGCCACCACCCCAGCCACATTTATTTTTCTTTATGGCATCTTTGCTTAATTGAGGATGTGGGTACATGCTCTAATAATTCAAATCATTAATGCTGTTACCTTTGGCAAATAGTCCCCAACTCCCTGACTGCTGCCACTGCTACTGCTTGCAGAAGACCCTGATAAGTTCTTACAGACTCCCGTAAAAACACAGGCTGCATTCAGGTAGATTTATCAGATCCCTGGATATCTGAGTGTGTGGCTGCAGGCAGGGCGCGGCCTGCTGGTGAAGGTGGAGCAAGGAGGCTAGGTTGGGAGCCCTGGAAACCTACAAGATGTTATAGCGCACCTGAGATGACTAGGCCCAAATTGGAAATTTCCCACTAGGAACTTCCTAGTGGGCAGAAGTATTTATTTGCTTTAAAAGTAAGTGGCTTTTTCTAGAAGGAATTTTTATTGCCCAGTGTTCTATTTATTGTTCAGTAATTAGAGAGCAGCTCTGTTGAGTTATAGAAACCTGTTCCCTTAAAAGGGCAAGTTCCCTGTCATTTGAAAGGGACAGCACGTAGGGCAGTACTTCCGTTACCCCCACATGGCAGTTTTTGGCCCCCATTTTAACTCCTTGCCTTCATCTGTTCTTCTCCTGCCTTCTTCCCTTCTCCCTGAAAGTTTCTATTATACTTATTTGTGTGGGGGGAGGTATTGGGGATTGAACCCAGGGGCGTTCTACTTCTGAGCTACACCTCCCAGCCCTTTTTATTTTTTATTTTGAGACGGGGTCTAGATTTCCCAGGCTGGCCTCAAACCTGTGATCATCCTATCTTAGCCTCCCACATACTTGGATTACAGGTGTGTGCCAACATACCTGGCTATTATAATTATTAAAGAACAATTCAAGTAGGCCTTTTTGGAGTTTTAATATCTCCAGTGTTCTTGCTTCATTTGTTTTAGTGGTAAGGAAATGACTAACAGTCATTGAGGGCCAGAGGAAAAGGCACCAGGTCTGATAATCCACGTGCTGCTTAGTCCCCCCCCCCCACACACACACATACACATCCAGATAACTGAGGATAAATTTATATTTACATGGTGATCATAACCATCACTATGTAGTAATGTACATCCTATAAGCAAGCTTTATCTACCATATGTTGTTTGGTTCTCTGCACACCTTTTATGATAAGTAGAGCACTGTCCCCATTTCAGAGATGAGGAGACTGAGGCTCAGACATTAGTGTTCCAGTGCCATTGTAATAGCAAGCAGAGTCAGAACTTAGCATCCAGATTCAGGGCTCTGATGTGAATGTTTTATCATTCACCTACTGGCCAGCTGGTTGGGCGGACGGGGAGTCAAACTCTGGTCTACTTGATACTTAGCTCCGTTGTAGAAATTGAAATTATAGGAGCTCGGAAGGAGCTATTTGTTTCTATTCTGAAATTTACTGATTTTAACCAGCTCCATAGTATTTCTACAAATGTAGCACAGAGAGAGAGAGAGAGAGAGAGAGAGAGAGAGAGAGAGAGAGAGGACAGCTCAGGAAAGTATTCAATCAATGTTAAGTATATGATTGCCATGAATGGTTTGTGTGTGTGTGGATGTAGCTGTGTGTTTGTGTCTCTGTCTGTGTATATATAGATATGTGTGGGGAATCATCCAAAGTCTTAACACTATTAACTAATAAAGCAAATGAGTGTTCATTTTAGGTCTGTGTGTGTGAATCCTCTTTGGGCACATCTCTTCTGATAATCTCTTGCTGCATGAAACACAACCCCAGGGTCCAGTTCTCTAAGCAAGTGGAGTTACCTCCTCTTTTCCTCCTTGGCATAAAAACGAAGGCCTGGAGATAAGTAACCCATGGTCAGTTTGGCAGCATAGAAGATGCCACCGAGGGCACAAGCTCATTGATTTTTGGCTCTGCCATATTTCATATGTTCTATTCATCCTCTTGAGGGGAAGACGGCTGCTGCATCTGCAGGCGTTGCATCTTCAGTGCAGACAGGAGAAGGGCAGAAGGCAGAAGGTACCTGCTCATTGTCCATAGTGTTTTCAACAAGTTTCCTGAACCCCAGTCACTTCTGACAAGTGAATTGTAAACAGTGTCTGCCGAGTGCTACAAGTGGGTCTGGGAGCTCAGTCTGCCATTGCACAATTAATCAGATTGTGGCTTAGTATGTCTTTTATGCACCTGTTTAAGTTAAAAAATACACCAGGAAAGGGAGGCACCGTATCTATTAAGAGCCACTGACACATGGGGAATAGTTCACAAATGTTTTAAGGAAAATTAATTGTAAAAAGAGGTTAAACATTTCCATTCTGCTGATTTCAACCTGGCATCAAGTAATCCAAAAATCCATTGAATAAATCATATGGTAAATAATTTGAAAATTGTAAGATTATTGAGCTAAAGAGAACTACAAGCAAGCGATGGGGAGTAACAGAAGCAGATAAGAAGTGGAAGTGTCCACTCTGGGTACAAATACTCTTTCTCTTGCTGATTTTCCTCTCTCCCTCTCACAAAGCTTGCTAAAATTAATCCCCATCCCACTTCTATACACACAGCACCCCCACTTAAAAACCACACCGCCCAGGCACAGCATCCATTTCTGATAAGATTATTAGTAATGTGGGAATGGAAAGACATTGCATAGGAAAAGAATCTCTCAAACCAATAACCAGCATCATTCTTTTTTTAAAAAAATACACATTTATTTATTCATTTATTCATTTACTTATTTACTTACTTACTTACTTGTACTGGGGATTGGACCCAGGAGCATTCTACCTCTGAGCCTCACCCTGCAGCTCTTTTTATTTTTTATTTTGAAATAGGGTCTCCCTAAGTTGCTGAAGTTCTCGCTAAGTTGCTGAGGCTGGCCTCAAACCTGTGATCCTCCTGTCTCAGCCTCCCAAGTACTGAAATTACAAGCATGTGCGACCATGCTCTGACTTCTAAATATACTTTTATTGGTGCATTATAATTATACATCATAGTGAGGCTCAATGTGATACAAACATACATCCATACATCACTAGGTGTGTTTCCCTCCAGATCCCACCCCACTCACCTCCCTCCCCGTACATGTTAGTGAGATTTAGTGATACCTTCACATATGGAAGTAGTATTACTTGAACTGTTTCCTTCATCAAGCCTCCTTTTTCCTCTTTCCACGCCCCCCCAAGCCCCTTCTACTGTTCTGGTGGTCTCTCTCCTCATTTATCTGAAGTCCTTTTTGTTTCCTATTTCCTCTCTGGCTTCCACATTTGAGGGAAAACATATGACCCTTGACTTTCTGAGACTGGCTGGTCTCACTTAGCATAATATTCTCTAGTTCCATGCAATTCCTGCAAATGGCATAATTTTGTTCTTTATAGCTGAGTAAAATTCCACTGTATATATGTACCATATTTTCTTTATCCATTCATCATTGAGAATACAAACAATAATAAATGCTGGCAAGGATGTGGGGACACAGAAACTCTTATACATTGTTGGTGGGGTTGTAAATTGGTACAACCACTTTGGAGCTCAGTGTGGAGGTTCCTTCAAAGACTAGGAATAGAGCCACCACATGACCCAGCTGTGCCGCTCCTTGGTATCTTTCCAAAAGAACTAAAGTCAGAATACTCTAGTGAGATATATATATGTATGTATATATATATATATATATATATATGTATATATATATATATATATCTTTATAGCAGCACAGTTCACAATATCCAACTTATGGAACCAACCTAGGTGTCCATTAACAGATGAATGGATCAAGAAAATGTGGTATATACCAGCATCATTCTTAACATTGAAATTTCAGAAGTGTCCTCCTGCAAGCCAGGGCAAGAGAACCGTACCTCTGCCCCCACTGCCATTCAGCATGTCATGTTTCCATAGGTTGGAGCCAATACAGTAAGAAATAAAGTGTATAGTAGTACAAAGGGATCAGGGGAGGGAAGAGAGGAAGGAAAAGGGAGATGTGGGGAAAGAAACAAACCAATTAATGTTTTCTACGTATATGACTGTGTCACTATGAATCTCATTATTATGTATAATAATGCATGAATAAATTTCTTTTATAAAAAGAGTAACCAAAGCAATTAAAAAAAGAAATGAACTGTAACTATTCCAAATGTGAAGATACAGGCATCCTTTCTTTTTCTGTATACAGTTTTCTCCCCCAAATAGACAAGGGCATCAGTAGAACACAACTCTACATGATAAATGTATGTTTATATTCATTTTTGTGTGTGAAAGTATAGGAATGTGTCCAGCTAGATGCATTTTCATGAAGTGAACACAGCTTATGCAACCAGCATCCGAATCAGACAGCAAAACAGTCCTAGTATCCCAGAGTCCCTCTGGAGCTCTTCCAGTCAATACTGGGGGCTTTATAGATGGTTTCTGTTATTTACTTTGTGGATTCCTGTATTTTCTAACTTTTCAACAATTATGTAATCAGAAGGAAAAATGATCATTTTTCTATATGCATGTGTTCTTTTTTTAAAAGGAGTTTTGTTATTTCTGGTATGGAGTTTTCTTATGTCTACTAAGTAGAGTCACTGTCTATTGAGTCAGTAACTATTCTTTAAAGGGATCTTGAAATTTTATCTCCCCTAACCACCCAGGCAAGTAAAATATTCTCTTGATGACTTGAAAGAACAGTTTAAATGGTATGAAGAGTGAGACCACATATCTGTTCTCTGAATTTTTCAAAGGCTTAATATGCCTTGGCTAAGGGACAGTTTGGTACTGTGGGATCTTCTTGTTATAAATAAGGCTATTTATCACTTTGTTCCATGTTGGGGCCCCTCCATCTCTCCTTGTCTCTTTGCCTTTTGATATCTGTTGCTTATTGCCCAAACTTTCTCTTCTTTACTCCTTCAGATCGTGAACCTTATAGAAGAAACTGGACACTTTCATATCACAAACACAACATTTGATTTTGATCTTTGTTCGCTGGACAAAACCACAGTCCGTAAACTACAGAGTTACCTGGAAACATCTGGAACATCCTGAGGATACAACAACTGGATGCATCAAAAACTATTGTTTTTTTTTTTTTTTGGTTGTGATTTTTTTTGTTGTTGTTGTTTATATGAAAACACTCAGAATGATGCAACCAAAAGGGAAAAAATAAAAATCAAACAATCTTCAGCTTTATTTTTCTTTAAAGCCAGTCATCATCTCTTGATAAAGGAGAGGTTAAGCAAACCAGCCTCAGCGGACCACTCTTCTCTCCAAGGAAATCCCTGGGAAGAGTTAGCCTGGATAGCCTTGAAAACAAAGCAAACACAACACAAGAAAACTTAAAGAATGTGTATGGTGTCATGTGTCTCTCTCTGTGGTGGTTCATTCCACAGGACGAATGCATATTCAACACACTGCCTTATTACATAACTGATCTATTTATTATCGCATACAGATGTTCTAAAGTCGTTGAGGGGATGACACCACCAGACTTTTAAGTCCTTGGTCCCGTGGATGCTCTATCAATGCAGCGCCCTTGCCATCCCAAGCCCAGTGACCTTACTTGTATACCGTGCCACTTTCCACCAACTTTTTCCAAGTCCCTTAACTTGTTGCAGTCTGTATTTTCCACCTTTTTTGTTTTTCCAGTTCCAGGATACAAATGATCAACTGGGGGGACCAAATAGCCACCTCGATTTTCTTCTTTGTGGTCTTTTTCCTGAAATCTGGGGCCAAGACCTTGGCTGTATCCATGTAATGATCTTGGACCATGGTAGAAAATGCACCAAATAGGATCATATGAATTGCTGTCTAGCCTTAGTCAATAAACCTGTAGGACTTTTAACAAAAGCGTACCTGTAAACATCCTGAATCCAGCACTGTTGAGCTGTCACCAACATTCTTGTGTCTGTTTTACTGTTATAATATTAGGTAAACACGAAAGAAAAGGCATTCTGCAGGATTATCATTTGACAAAAAGAAGAGAAATTCCGGTCTTGTTTTCTAAAGAAATGTTGTAGAAATTCTTAATTTGGATCTATTTATTAGTAAGAGTTTCAGCTCTCTCCAGCTGCCAGTGTGGTACTCATCTTTACTGTAAAACCAGGAATCTGAGATTTTTGTTTGTTCACATATGATTCTTAGACTTTTATATTTGAAAAATTAAAATCTTTCTTTGGGGGAATATTCTTGGTTATTCTGCCATCATAACAGACTATGTATCAACTTGTAGATTCAGTGGTTCGATACCTGTTTCGTCACTTGCTAATGTTTCCAGAAGGATTTTCCTGTACTGGGAAAGTCGAGATGGTTGGGGAGGGAGGATATTTTTGTTCTTGTACCCTTGTTTTGAAACTAGAAATCTGTCCTATGGCATGCGAAAGAAAGAAAATTATTTTTAAAAGAAAAGAAAAAAAACCAAAGCACTTTTGGTGTCATTATTCTATCCTCCATAAGTGGAGAAATGAAAAGTGAGAGCAGCTCATCTTCCAAGTTCTTACTAGGAACACAATCGAAATGGAAAGAAATGAAGAAATACTTCTGGATGCAAAGGTTCGTCACTGGATCAGCCTTAAGAAAGTCTCTATGTGTGCTAACAGACCAGTATGTCCCTCATTTGTCCCCACACCAGATGCTGTCCTTTCATTCAGAGATTAACTAGTGTCTGTACAGAAAATGGTCTTTCCAGACCCCTTCTTTTGGGCAGTTATGTAAATGCAGAATGATAATGGAGTGATTTCTGCATTTTAAAAGGGGGATTTTTTTACACTTTCTTTCTATCCAAAGAAACTATTTTTTTCCTTTAAAAAATTATAATACAGCCATGCTCCTTGTAAATTTCTTCTCTCAAGTGTCCTCCCAGAGGACGAGAGTACTTTTTCAAGAATGTTATGATTCTTCATGATGATTGGCATGAAATGTACTTGAAGTGTTTGTTATGTAGTCTGCTTCTCAATGTGCAATTACAGAGATACTTTCCACATTATTCTGGACATTAGGCGACTGATGAATTGTGTGCTTTCAGTTGTGTTTTGTTTTTAACCTTTCAGGTGAATGAGGAGGGCAAAGCTTATGGAAATGATTGCAAAATTCACAAATCTTTAAAAATTTTTAACTGCTAATCCACATATTCTCATTAAACCAGAAATTTATGTGGTTTAATATATCTCTGTAGTTTAACTAGAAATGTATATATATATGTTGTTTGGGCCATTTTTATTTTTGTAACTAAATTGTGTGACAAAGTTTTTTGCTCCCTGAGTTACTAAGAAACTCAGATAAGAAATAATACCCCGCCACACACATGCACACGCACACACACACACACACGCACGCGCACACACACACAAAGGATACTAAGAAGGGCAGCTATTATAGTGATAACCTTTAGACCTGAAAATTATAAAATGTGCACATATGTCTTCAGAATATAAAATGTAAGTTTGTAAACTAACAAAATTTGGGAAAACTTCCCAAACTACTACTTATCCAAACAGCAAAATGAGTTTCCCACAAAATTCTGATAGCGTGAGAGGCACATTGATTTTTTTGAAATGGCCCTCTTACTCTCATCATCTGATTTTTAAAGACAGAAGTAATAAATCTCCTTTCAATTAATCTCAGAGTTACAATACTTTTCCGAAAGTAGTTCACTCAGTTCTGTCACATTTATGTACATTTACCTTTGAAACCTGTTAAGAATATTTTTGACACACGTGTACTCTAATAGTGGCTTTGGTTTTTTTAAGCACAAAAGGGAAATGGCAGGGTTTAATTTCTTTGGTGTATATATACATACATATATATATATATATAAATAGATGTTTCAAATAAAATTAATTGTGTGAATGTGAATATGGTTTAAACCAGCCAGAGTATGATAAGATGTCTTTAAATTTTTCCCTCATGATTTGAGGGGGGAAATGTATATACAGAACTTTTCCCCCTTTATATACTAGCTTTTGCTTCCGGTTTTACAGCAGGAGGTGTGTGAGAGGGAGTCCTATTTTAGGATATACCGGTCATGTTAGCAAATGTTTGCAGTTATTTTGTATCTTCAATGTAATCTGTCCCTCTCTCTGTGTAGACAAATAGGTATGTCTATAAATCTTGCATATTGTGTCAAAGTAGAAAAGAACATAAAAACTGCAGATGAGGAGACAAGAGCGTTAGAAAAAAAGAATCTCATAAGAGAGTGTCCTAAACATTTTTAAATTGCAAAGCAAACCTCTAAATATGAATAATGAGTCACCTTTTTATGGAAAGAACCAATAAAATTGGTTTTCTTCCACTACAAAGTTTTTTTCCACCAAAAAAAGAAGTTTTTGCTGATACCTTTTCAGACCCACCTAATCTTTTTAAAACTACAATTTAGGCCTGTGTAACATCCCATTTACCATTTCAAGCCCTGCGAATGTAGTTAGCATACTTGTTTAAGAGAGACTGCTCTTAAATGTTTTAACTCTACCTATTTAATGGAGTTGGATGTTCAGTGTTGGAAATGGTCAATGTCTGTGCTTGGTGGCTTGTGTTCATTTTTCTCAGTGGAAGTGATCAGCTCCGGAGTAATTTGCTGTATGCTTATTACTTTCCACCTTTAGCGTTTTGTGTACTAATGCTATGTACTGCTCCTATATTTATATATACATATATATACATACATACATATATATTATCAGAGTAATCTTGCTTTGGACTGTCGCTCTAACACTATGACTATGATGTAGAGACTACTGCAGCTACAGTGAACCTGAAGGAGTCAATTCCCGTGGCTTAGGTTAGTCTTGGGCTGGAAGTCTCCATCTTTTGACCTCTTCTGTTTTATATGATGCTTTTTATTATGTAGGCACTGCTGTCCCCGGATATTCCTTGTAAAGATGCATTGAAGAAGTCAATTTAAAAGGAAGACAAAGCCACCGCTGTCTGTAAACTGTAAATATGTATTTTGGCACTTGTACTCCAGTATTCTGAAAATAGAGTTATGATGGAAATGCTGACAGATCCTTACTGGTGGCCAGAGCTACCATGCAGTGCAACAATAAATTAAGTAAAAGTGTATTCTCGAGATTAACAGCGCAAGGCCAATACGTTTTATAAATCTGTCAGTATCTTTTTAATGGAGTGTGTATGTGTAGTTATGTTGAAAGATACACCGTGTATGTGTGTGTACATGCTTTTATGTGAACTACAAGGCACACGTAAGATGTATATCCCATCTCTAAAACCCATGTTGAAATGTAAGAACAGATTGGCAGAAATAGGTGTTTTACTTAAATTCATACCTAATCTATTGCGGCTCCTTTTTTTCTTCTTTTTTTCCCGGCAATGTATATAGTCCTACAGATTTGTTTGAACCATTTGGTTTTACTTTCCATTCAGGGAAAACAAGCCCTTAGCCTTTTCTTACCAAGTGATGCTGTTTCTAAAGAAGAATGAATGGAGAGAGCTGAGGCATCCAGAGAAAGGACAGAGTACTCTGGACTCGGCGGAGGGCAGGGTCCAGGCCTCCTTCCTCTTTGGGTGCCCAGTGTCTAGCACCATTTTCTGTGTCCTGAAGCCAGTATATTTTTTAAGCTCTGTAGAGACTGAGCAAAAAGTGGTGGGACACCTTCTGAGAATAAACTGGGTTACTTGGTGCATGATATTTTTTCTTTCTCCCCTATTCCCTTGGAAAAGTTTGTTCATAAATTCAACAATGTTCTGTAGCTAGACACTTGATATAACAAAGACCCAGCATTTACTTTAGTACCAGGAAATGCTACCTTGATTAGACAGGAAGGAAAGAACTACTACAACAAGGAGAATAGAATACATTAAGTTTGGCAAATAACCTAGGAATTGGATGTGATACACTCTACTTAATAGTAAGGAGACTTACATCAAATTTGAGAAACTGACCTTGGCTTCATTCATGCTCACAGCCTTTTGAGGGATTAGAGTGGGCTGCTTGACTCTCACCAACTTGAAACTGACCTTGGATGTGGAGCATCAGCTACAGATGGGCTGGAGTGGCAGCAGAACTCCCGAGGATCACACTTGAGTTGGACTAATCTATGCCCTCGTTTCATCATAGATCCTCATTTATGTATTTGAAATAATAGCCTTACATCTTCTCCAGTGTGGAGAGTCACGATCAGCATCACGGGTCTGCTGAAGACCGCTCCAAAGCTCTCCCACCCAGATGCGTGCTGTGTCGCAGTTTTTTCTCAGTACATTTGTTCCACTGTCTCAGAGCAGTGTCCCCACTTGGATATGCAAGAAAATCTGGAGAGGAATGGCACATCAAGGCCTGACAGCCAGATCTCTCTCCTTGGTGATTCAGGGGCACAATGTCCGAAACTAGTGCTCTTTTTTTTTTTCCGATAAGTGGAGCAGTTAAGGGTATTTTATTGGGTTCCTTGGTCAGGATACCACCCAAATAGAAAATACCAAGCATATTTCAATGCTTCTGCTCTCTCCTCCAGGTAATAGTATCCGCACCTTCCTGTTTACGCAGTCCCCTTCCTTACAGGCATTTCCAGTCTTTTCCAAAGGTTGTTAAATTGCCCTTGGCTCCCAGCTCAGCCTCCAGGTCTTAATTTCCCCTTAATTAAAGAAGGGTAACCAATATGGTCTCCAAGAGCTAGCAAGGGAAATACATGGCACAAGCTAACATCACTCCAGCAATTACAACTGGGCCCTATAGCTGTTAAATAACAGCAGAAATAATCCGCCCCTGAACGGGAAGCTTCCCCGAGTCCACTTTCATAATAGCGGGGTGGTTATTGGGGCTCCGGGTGATGTACACAGAATAAGTGGCTATGAGGAGTGGAGAGATCAGTGGGGATCCAGGCGAAGCAATCCTGTCTTCCACTGCATGCAGCCCCCACCTCGGAGTTCTGAGGTTTCAAAAGGGTAGAAAAGGATAAATCCAGGCCATTAAAAGAAAATAATCAAAGCTATTGAAAAGATAAAACAAATGAGTGGCACTAAAAGGGCCGTCTGTGCAAGTAATAAGGTTGAAACGCTGATACTGATTTCCTGGCCGAACAGCATTCCTGGCACATGTGGTTTGTGTATCCGTGTCTGGGTGGGTGGTCTGGGGAGAAATGCTAAACGCAGCAAGATGGCTTAGTTTCTGCGCAGAGAAGGGAAGCTTTGGGATGGGCTCAGCCTGTGGCATCTGCAGTGCATGCAACATAAAGAGGCTTTCCTTCTGTGTGTGTCTCTATTCTCCACTGAATCCATCAAAGGGCAGGAGCGTGTGTGAGTGTGTTTAAGCACCTCCTTGGCCCTGGACCCAGCCCCAGGGATGGGGTGTGTGGCATAGAATGTAATAACCTTCCATTTGTTCTACTCTCTCCCCTTGGTGCTAGACACCTACAAATACCTCATAGAAAGTGATGCTGTAAATACTATCTTGGTTTAGGTAGTATGGGGAATAGTATTAAATTAAAGGCAGATAGTATGGCTGTGGTCCATGAACAAAAGCCAAAGGAAAATGGACTCCTCCCCCCACCCCCAAGCACACTTATGCAAATGAGAATGTCACTGAAGCCTGTGGGGAAGGGGGAAGACTCATTAAGGAAACCTCCTTGCACTCAGGAATCCAGGTGCCCAGGGATGGCTTTGGACAGACATGAGCCATGCCAGCTTGTGTTGGAAGACAGGTTGCTTCATGCATGTCCCTTGGAATTCTTAGGTGTTGTGGTTTCTATTTTGACTTTCAATTACTTGAGGGGTTGATCATTGTTTTCCAAATTGTAGTATTTAGTTGTTTACATGATTGTTGACTATCTCCCCCTCCAGGATGGTAGCTCCAGGAGGGCAAGGACTCTGTCCCCTTCTGGCTCTCCAGGACCCAGAACTATTCCAAGACATATTAGGCATATGTATTTGTCAGATGAAAATGTGGGAGCAGCTTGTGGAACACTGATCTGTTTTGACATTTCATGAAAAAGGGTTTGTGTTTAAATAAGTTTGGGAAAACCGTCTGGTCTATGACCCTCTTGGAAATTCACAAAATGCTAATATAGTAAATCACTGGGAAGCCATGTGTTCGAACAACAACCAAACTTGTTTAACTTGAGTGTAATATTTCCTAAATTGTACCTAACATAACAGTACTTACATGGGTTAATAATAGATGTCTTGCTTTTAAGAAAAATTCCTTGAGCAAAATAGTTTTTGTAGTATATTTTATTCTTCAATGTTTACAAAATAGTTTAGGATGGTAGAGGTTTAGAAAAAGACAACACAGCTATTGATATCCCCAGAAGTGGTTCTCTGGGTTAGGCAACCATTTAAATTATTATCCAAACTGGAACAATTTTGAGAATGAAGTGGGACATGATTAATGGTCATCCCAAGACAACACAAGTAAACGGAGGCTGTCCTTGTGTGACATGTGGCCGGGCCCCCCTAGTTCCAAGGAACACGCTTTGGGACATGCTGAACTGAAAAATGTTCCCTCAGGTTTCTTTTCTATCACTTTGGCCTGTGTGTTCCAAACAGTACTTAGTAGGGCTTTTTCCTCACCCATTGCAAAATTCACAGCTGATACCCCTATAACGAAGATTAACGAGAGAAATGCGTAACAGATTTACTTAACCAACGTTTCACATGACACAGGAACCTTGAGAAATTGTCCACAGACCCAGGGAAAACTGTATTTTTCTGCTTACATTTGATGAACAGTTCTGTAAACATATGATTGGACTAAAAAGGGGGTCTGAGCTAATGGTAATAAACCAAGGGGAGCTTAGCACGGCCTGTTTGTTCACATTCTTCTTGGCCTCCAGATGTATGGCAAGACTCCCCTGGAATGAGGGTCTTATGATCTACTTTCAGGTAAGTCTGAGAATTTCTTTTATGACCATGCTCCAGGAGAGAAAGGCAAGGGGGGGGGGGTCAGAGCAACCACCCTGCCTCTGCTGTTTTCTCCGTTTCCTTCAGCTTAGGGTACCCAGTATGCAAAGTGCTGTGTTGGGGGTATCATGGTCTCAGCCCAACTCAGCAGCCGCCTTTTTTTTTTTTTTTTTTTTTTTTTTTTTTTGGTGCTGGGGATTGAACCCAGAGGCATTATACCTCAAAGCTACATCCCCAGCCCTTTTTATTTTTTATGTTGAAACAGGGTCTCACTTAATTGCTGAGGCTGTCCTCGAACTTGAAATCCTCCTGTCTCAGCCTCCCAAATACTGGGATTACAGGTGTGCGCCACCACACCCAGCTGCAGCACCTCTTTATGGTAACAGTGTCTCTCTCACAGTAAGGGCACCCCTTAGGGTCCAAGTTTAAAGGGCATTTTTTGTTGCTGATGCTGGCCTTGAACATGCGATCCTCCTCAGGATCTCAGCCTCCCAAGTACTGGGATTACAGGTGTGTGCCACCACATCAAGGGCATTTTTAATGTTGCTGAAGAGCTGTGGTGGTTAAGGTGTTCTCTGGCTATCCCTTACTTCCCCACTCCTGTTATTTAGATAAGTGGTTAAGCCAGTACTGACCATCAGCCCCTTATTTGGGTCCCTGGTCCTGTCTCCTAAGCCTGTTGCACATTGAGGTTGTTGTGGTTTTCCTCACACCCAGCACCTTGGCTTAAGATGCTCCTGTTCGTTGTCACCTGCTGAGTCTCCCTGCTGGCTGCTTCTGTGTCCTGGTGGTTGGCATCTCCTGGAACGTCACTGCAATGATTTGCTTGGCAGGTTCTCTCACCAGTAGAGCGTGCCCTGGAATTTTGCTGCTCCCTACTCTGTCTCCACGCCCTGCTACATGATATCTTTTGATAATTTAGTGATTCCTAGTTGCATGGGCACAATTCCTAGCATGAAACAAATGCTCAAAAAAAAAAAAAAGTTGAACCAGTGAATAGATGTCTGTAAATAAATCCTTCCTCAGCTTACAAGTAGGCTGATAAATTGATGGCATTCTCTGCTCCCTCTTTTCCCAAAATTATGCCCTTTATTCTGCTATTATATTAAAGGTAATAAAATATGGTGATAAAAATTACAAGCCGGGCGTGGTGGCGCACGCTTGTAATCCCAGTACTTTGGGAGGTGGAGACCGGAGGATCCGGGTTCGCGGCCAGCCTCAGTTCTCTCGCTGTCTGTCTGTCTGTCTGTCTGTCTCTCTCTCTCTCTCTCTTTCTCTCTCTTTCTCTCTCCTCTTAGTGAGGCCCTCCGCAACTTCGTGAGACCCGGTTTCAAAATAAAGTATAAAAAATAGGGCCAGGGGCGTAGCGCGGAGGTAGAACGCCCCTGCGTTCAATCCCCGGTACCGCAAAAAAAAAAAAAAAAAAAAAAAATTACAGATACCAGAGTCAATAAAGCTTGGTTTTGAGTCCTAAACTTGCCACTCTGAGCCATGTACCTTAAGCAATATGCTTTCCTGAGCCTTGGTTTCTTATTTTTGAGATGAGATTAATGATGAACCTGTCTCAAGGTGGCTGTGAAGATGAGATGTTGGTAGTGCATTTAGCGCACCGTGCTGGTCTATCATGAAGCACCCAATACACGGTGGTGGTTTTTATTCTTATGCTATTGGAGTCTGATAAGAGCCTCCTATTCTCTTTCTTAGGGGAGATCTTTGCCAGTGTTCAGGATTGCCCTGGCGCTCTTTGCCATTCAGCCCCAAGAGTCAGCCTGCTGTAATCCACCCACTACACTAATGGCCATGCCTGTTGCCCCTTCTCACATGCACATCCGTGCAGGCCAGTCGTCCGCTGAGTAACCAACTGCTGCTCCTCTGAAGCTGTTTTCAGCCCATGGGAAAGAAGGAGCCGGTGTGCAGACCTGCACTGTGCAGGTCTCAGCATCAGGCCACATAAAACAGCTGATTCCCCTGGATGAGTTCTGTTGCCGGAGACAATGCTGGTGCAGCTAGAGTGATAGGTTCCTTAGGATCCCATTGATTTGGCCCCTGCATGGCTAAAAACTTCCTGATCCTACACAACCATGCTGTGAATGAGGGTCCCGAGTCACAGGAAGGCCCGTGGGAGAGCATTCTCCTCCAAACGTGACTTTGTACCACCTTCTGGGGAAGGGGTTCTGCAGTGGGATCGTCACTGTCATCTTTTCACAACTGTGGCTTACCAAGGTGGGGAGTGGTATTTGGGGCGGGAGCTGTCGTTTCCATAGTCTTGGCCATTTCACCCAAAAGAAGCCCAGGTTGTGATTTTGGTTAGGCAGATGTTCTACCTATTTACCGTATACAAGAATTCAGCATGATGTCACATTTTTTTCTTTTTTGAGGACATGTGCACCATATAGAAATAGCCATTGCCATGCTACCACCTGGGACTTGATCGACAGCGAGCAGCTCAGTTAACTCGTATATCAGCATTGTACTCTTCAAGGCCACACCAGAGTCTTGGTGGGATGCTGTTGGCCTCATCACTTTGTAGAGGATGCTAATGTAGTGCTTCACCTTGTTGAAACGCAAAGAGATGCTACTTTAGTCACTACTATTCCCTGTATTTCTTTTTATCTTAAATACTGTGTGGCATATTAGTTTCCTGTTGCTATTGTAACAAATCACCACAAACTTAATGGCTTAAAACAACACAAATTTATTATCTACAGTTCTGGAGATCAGAAGTCTGAAGGGAGTCTCATTGAGCTAAAACCCAAATGTCAGAGCCAGGCATGGTGGTACATGTTTGTAATCCTGGTACTTGGGAGGCCAAAACAGGAGGATCACAGGTTCATGACCAGCCTCAGCAACTTAGCGAGGCCCTCATTAACTTAGTGAGACCCTGTTTCCAAATAAAAAATAAAATAGGGCTGGAGGACTAGCTCAGAGGTAGAATGTCCTGGGTTCAACCCCCAGAACCACAAAAAAATAAACTCCAAGTGTCATCAGCGCTGCATTTCTCTAGGAGAGAATTCATTTCCTTCCCTTTTCCAGTTTCCAGGGGCCACCTCCATGTCTTGGCTCATGGCCCCTTCCTCTGTCTTCAAAGTCACACACAGCATCTTCCAATACCACTCTGACCTGCCTCCTTCTCCCATCTTTTAACAACACTTGAATTACCTTGGGACTGGCAGATCATTGAGAAGAAGGTCCTTGTCTCAAGACCCTTACCCACACCTGCCCCTTTGCTATGTGAGGTGTTACATTCACAGGTTCTGGGGACTCGTGTTGTCATCTCCAGGGGGCCATGATTGTGCCCCGCTGATGGGGACGTGACAGTGTTGAAATTCCCATCCTTCCAGAAGTTTAATTCAATGTCACTACTGAGGCAGTACTTACTTGCTCCACATTAGAGATTGAAGCAATTTGCTGCAAGTTCCCATTGTTCGTGCTACCATACTTCCTGGTGATGACTGCATTGTGATTTCTTCAGAAATTAGACAAATAAATACAGCGGGATTTTAAATAGCCTCTTTAGAGGTTATTCAAGGTTTTAGCCATGGTGATGGAGATGTAGCAGTCATTCAACAGATATTTATTGAATGCTTACCACGTGACAACCACTATCCTCAGGAGCTTGTGAAAACGTAGCTGTTGTGCCTGGAGTGTTTCCTTTCCCTTTTGCTGAGGGCAGAGTCTCTTCACTCCCCAGCAACAGTGGCATCATGTGGTTAGAACTTCTTTGAAGCCGTATGGGAATCTTTAACTGGCGGACAGACTGAATAGCCTTTCTGGGCTCCCAGCCTCCTCCTCATTACTGATAGGAAACTTCTTAATTTGATCTGAGTTTCACAGGCTTTTTAGAGGGTAGACCTGAATAATGGTTCAACTTACAGGTCTACAAGGCGAGAGCCTGGAGCCTGAAGGGAACAAAGCTAAAGCCCAGCAGGGGCTGCCACAGAGTCCCTGTCCACCTGCTCCTTGCTGCTCTGGCTTGTTGAAGGCAGATGAAAAACTGAGGACCTCAGCTTCATCTTTAACCACCAAACCCAGCACCTCCCATATGCTGAGCTGTGGTCTGGGTTCATCAGATTCACCTAGGGAGCTTTTTTAATCTACACCTCTTCTAGAAGTTCCTATTCAATTGTTCTTCTATGAATGGATATTGATATTTTTCAAATGCTCCTCAGATTCTTCTTTTTTTCTTTTTGTGGTACTGGGGATTGAACCCAGGGGCATTCTACCACCGAGCTACACCCCCAGCCCTATTTTTTTATTCTTTATTTTGAAACAGGGTCTCACTAAGTTGTGGAGGGCCTCACTAAGTAGCCAAGGCTGGCCTCGAACCCGGAACCTCCTGCCTCAGCCTCCCAAGTACTGGGATTACAAGTGTGTGCCACCATGCCTGGCTCTCCCCAGATTATTCTTTTTTTTTTTTTTTTTTTTGCGGTACCGGGGATTGAACCCAGGGGCGTTCTACCTCCGCGCTACACCCCCGGCCCTATTTTTTTTATACTTTATTTTGAAACCGAGTCTCACGAAGTTGCGGAGGGCCTCACTAAGTAGAGAGAGAGAGACAAGGAGAGAGAGAGAGAGAGAGAGAGAAAGAGAGAGAGAGGGCTGAGGCTGGCCGCGAATCCGGATCCTTCGGTCTCCGCCTCCCAAAGCATTGGGATTACAAGCGTGCGCCACGCGCCACCATGCCCGGCTTTACCAGATTATTCTAATGTGCAGCCAGGGTGGGAGTGTGAAAAAAGAGAGTCTTGGTTCCTGCTCCCAGAGATTATTGCTCAGCAGACCTAGCACAGAGACAAGAATCCCTGTCGTCAAAGTTCCGTCGACAGATGAAGGTGGTTTTGACTTGACAATCTTCCAGCACTTTTAGCTCTGAGGATTCTGCCTCCCTTGTCACCAATATAGATTTCTGAAGTCCATCCCTATCCCAGGCCTCCTGACGCAGACACTGGGTGTCATGCCTATAAGGCTGCAGGTTTAATACATACCCCAGGTAATTTTTATCATGGATTCATAGGAAACACTATTGCATTTATCTCAGGATTCTGAGGCAAACAACTTAAAGCCATGCCTTACTTGCATGGAGCATTTTAGCCCATGAGTCCATTCTCAACCCCTGTGTTTAGTTGATTTGCCTCTGTGGCCCAAATTCCTGGGGCTAGCTTGGTGGTGTACAAAGCGTGGGGCGTTGGACTGGTGGAGCGGTATGCCTTGATCCCCAGGTCTTTCTGTGTGTTGACTGCTGCCTGGAAAGTGAGGTGTAGTTTCCTGTTAGATCATCTACTAGGGTATCAATAAAAAAGAGGGGTTCACAGGGAAAAGGTTAATAAAATGCAAATCCATCTGGATAAAAATAAGCCAGAAGTACTTGAGAATGCATCTCTCAGATTTCCTCTGATGAAGACAATATGTTGGCTCTGAGAGCCTTCGTGGGTCCTGATTCCATAAGTCTACACTGAGTGGGAACATTTTCAAGTTTCTTTTACATAATCAAATTTGCGAGCAATTCAAGTGAAAGAAAGAAACTGTTTAGTCTTCTCATTTCAGTTTTGCCTTTCAAAGAATGTATTATTTCCTCCCATAGTTTAAGCAGAAACCAAGATCAAAAATGGTTGCCCTGGGATTATGTAGCCTTCTCCTTTGGTGGCAGTTAGTAACTTTGTTAGTTTCAACAATATTCACAGTTTGGATTTTCAGGATTTCAAGAATTTTCGTATGGAATTATCCGAGTCTGCCCGATAGATTATTTTCCAGTATATTTACATAGTTGAGTCACCAATCCACCCATCATATCTCCACACAGAAGCAGTTTATCAGACTCAGAGCCACCTGCCCTGCGAGGAACCACAGCCTCGATGGTGGAGTTGACTGATGACCTCGAGAGGGGGAGGTTTCAGCCGAGGTTTGGGGTGTTGTCCCTTCAGTAGACCAAAGACGGTGGTGATTTTCAGCAAGTTGACTGGCAGGAATAGACTTTTTAAATAAAAATCTTCTCAGTTTTATAAGAGTCAAGGCACTTTCTCTAAGATCGATCATAACAATGAGCCTGTTTTATGGGAACAAATTTTTGATGAAGTGTCTAAATCATCAAATATTTTCTCGTTCTTCAAATTGGAAGGCATCCATGCCAAGATGCCTCTGATTTAAATTTATTATAAAGGGTTATTAAATATCCCCATTTGAGGCTGGTCATGGTGGCACACTCCTGTAATCCTAGTACTTGGGAGGCTGAGACAGGAGGATTGCAGGTTCAAAGCCAGCCTCAACAACTTAGTGAGGGTCTCAACAACTCAGCAGGACCCTGTTTCCAAATCAAAAATAAAATAGGGCTGGGGGTGTTGCTTGGAAGTAGAATGCCCCAGGGTTCAATCCCTAGTACCACACACAAACACACAAAAAGAATAGCCTCACTTGATGGTACACACATGTAATCCCAGTACTTGGGAGGCTGAGGCAGGAGGATCACAGGTTCAAGGGCAGCCTCAGCAATTTAGGGAGACACTGTTTCAAAATAAAAAATAAAATGGCTGGGAGTGTAGCTCAGGGGTAGAATGTCCCTGGGTTCAGTCCCTAGTATCAAAATGAAATAAAATAGAGACATAAAATACCCCCACGTGATGGCTACATCTTAAAAGAAAGATACTTCTTCTAATCAAGTGAGCACTGCTTTATGAGGAAGGTGCTTAGTTTCACAACTCAAGTGATCCCTAAGTTGATGTAACTTTGGGCCAGGTTTAAATTTTAGGTGGTAACAAATGGAAAGAAGGCAGATTTCTGTTTCTTTTTTTGGTGGTACTGAGAATTGAACCCAGGGGAACTCTACCTCTGAGCTACACCCCCAGCCCTATTTTGTTTTTTATTTTGAAATGGTCTCACTAAGTTGCTGAGGCTGGCTTGGCACCTGTGATCCTCCTGTCTCAGCCTCCCAAGTACTGGGATTGCAGGCGTGTGCCACCATGCTGGGCTGAAGACAGCTTTTTTTTTTTTTACTTTTTATTTTTTTCATTTTTTATTTATTACATTTATTGGTGCATTGTAGTTATACATTTTGATAAGTATCAGGGTATCAGAAGCATGCATGCACACATTGCTCATTTAGCCCTCCCTCAAATCCCACCCTATTCCCTCCCCCTTCCCTCCTTTCCATGCTTAGCATAGTGATTGACTCTGATAAGTTTGTGTATATACATCATGTGCTTTAGCGTATTTCCCTCTTCCCCCCTCCCATCTCCCTCAGTTAGGTCGCTTTCTTTGCTCAACTAAAGTTTTCTCCTTCTCTGTCTGGGGTTCCCTTCTAAGTCCCATTCTCCCCAGCTTCCACATATTAGGGAGAACATCCGACGTTTCACTCTTTGTGCCTGACTAATCTCACTTAGCATAATGTTCACCAGTGCCCTCCATTTCCCTGCAAATGATGTAACAATGGAATTTTATGCAGCCATAATGAAGACAGCTTTCTTGAAGGGCATAAAACTTAGATATGGATTTTTAAAATCCCCTCCCCTTTCATTTTGAAATGACTTGATTATTAGTGAACAGAAATGATATATAGGATGAAGACCTGAATAATTAAGACCAACCTTGTGTAGCCACTCTCTTAATGGAGAAATTCTCAATATGAATCCAAGGGCAAGGTGTAGGCACATATATAATTCTGGGAATAGTCTTGCTCCTTTGATGTCAAACTTAGGGTGAAATATAGTCCTCCACCTCGACACCTGCTATTTGAAGGATTTGCTTTTTTTTATCCTTCTATGTGGTTTTTAATTTTGTGTGTCATTAACTTTCCTGAATAGAGGCCTTTTTATTGTAGGCTGTCTTTTATTTTAATAGTGTGGTATAAATTACAATTAAGCCAATAAGTAACCATCTTCCTGGCAGGTCCATCTCATGGTTATTCTTTTGTCAGTTGTTTGACTGAAGTGAGTTGCCAGATTGTGAACTAGCTCTGCAGATCCCAAGTTGAAGAAGAGGCTCCCTAGTGAACTTAGAGGAAGACAGGAGACCCAGAGGTTACAGGACAGCGGGCGTGTGGCGTGAGAGTCACTGGAGGGGCAGGTGGAGGGGTTTGCAGGGCATTCTAGAGCAAGGAGGCATGGCACTGAGTCTGTTCAGGAGGACACTCCAGGCAGAGAGAACAGTGTGGACAAGGGGAGAGGATAGAGTATTTGGGACAACTTGTAGTTGACTCAAAGACTGGGTGCAGGGAGGGGGAAAGAAGGGGATAAAGCTGGAGAAATAGGCAGAGGCTAGGGAACTTTATCCACTAGATAAATGGGCAAGTATGGTGGGAGAAGGTGGGAGTCACAGGACAACTTTGCTTTGTAGATTGTGGTCCCCTACTTCTGCTTCTCATAGAGTACCCACTGTACATGTCTTCTGACCCCAAGTGTCTGTGCTCCCGTGACATTTGGCATGAACCTCTGCTTTGTGTATCTCATTGTATTTTCATTACTGCTGTATTAGTTATCTGTTGCTGTGCAACAAACTACCCCTCCCCAAATTTGGTGTCCTAAAACAATACTACTTCATGGTCACTGTGGCACCTAGGCCTGGGATAGCAGGGCTTTCCAGCTCGGGGTCTTTCACAGCTACAACCAAGATGCTGGCCAGGCCACAGTTACCTCCAGGTTCCAGTGGGGTGTGAGCTGCTGCCGCATTCATTTAGTGGTTATTTGCAAGATTCAGTTCTTCATGGGCTGTTGGGCCAAGGGCCTCAGTTCTTTGCTGGCTGTTGGCTGAAGGACATCATCAGCTTGCTTGTTAAAAGCCAGCAAATCAGAGCGCTGTGCTGGCAACATGGAAATTATAGTTGTTTTAAACTATGAACCCAGGGTCTGTGCATGCAAAGCATGCGCTCTACCACTGAGCTACATGCCCACCCCGGCCCAGCCCTTTGCTGAATTCTACTCATTAGCAGGCAGTCACCAGGTCTAGCCCACATTCAAGTAGAGGTTACCTTTGTTGCCATGTTGGTAGGCGGAGATGGTAACAAAGGACATTTCATCCAGGGGGCTTTCCACCTGGGGGGCTAGCCTTCCTCCCATATGCAGTATTGTTGGATAAGGAATAATTTTATTTCTTGGACTGAAAGTGCTGGATACCTGGAAGCACTTCCTAATATCCCGAGCCCTCAGACAAACCCAAGGAAGCAGGGTAGGGATTTGGTTCCTCAGCTTGGATCCATCCTTCTCCCCTGGAGGGAAATGTGCAGAGCTCCGAGCTACACAAGGGAGAAGAGAAGATGTAGGCATGGGTGGAGATGTACACACATGCACAGCGTCGGCTGGGATATTTGCAGACCGCCTGTTTATAGCTTCACCACCTCAGCTCTCTGGCTTATAAATCATGGCCATTTGTCTGTCCCTCTGGATGTTTTTATGGGTGGAAAGCAACCCATCTCCTGACTGGGCTCTTGGGGGCGCATATCACAACTCCGTGTCTTTTTGCACAGCACTGAGGAGAGGTGTTTCACCCTGGGTTTATGTCTCATAATTGAGGAGATTCCATTCTACTAAGTAACTCATTTTCCAAACTTTCCATGGGGGTTATGACTGTCTCTCAAATGTGACCCCCCCACTCTTTTTCTAGAGGTGTATGAAATTGGCTGGCCCAGAAAAGATGGCAACTATTCGAATATGCTCTTATAGACAAAATTAAATTTCTTTTTCAAAGACATTAATTCATTCCACTCATTCAACATTTATCAAATGCCTCCTATGGCTCAGTCTGCGTACCAGTCAGGAGAATAAATCCCAGGATCTGTTCTCCAGGAGCGTATAGGCTAGTCTTTTTTTTTTTTAAAGTTGGTTTGTCTACTTTAATATAAGTTTTTACTTTACACCAAAGATCCATCTAGTAAATGGCTTTAACATACAAGCACTATCAATAGTATTAGCAGCAGCAACACATTGTTCCTAAAAATGTTGAAAAATGTATGTGATTTGATCTTCCTTCACTTTAATGCTAAGGTGTATATTTATGAAGGGATTGGCCGGGCGTGGTTGTGCACGCTTGTAATCCCAGTACTTGGGAGGCTGAGACCTGAGGATCCGGGTTCGGGGCCAGCCTTGGCTACTTAGTGAGACCCTTGCAACTTAGTGATACCCTGTTTCAAAATAAAGAATAAAAAATAGGACTGGGGGTATGGCTTGGAGGTAGAATGACCCTGGATTCAATCCCCAGTACCACAATAAATAAATAAATAAATAATAAAATAAATAAATAAAAAGAAGGGATTGTAGCCAAATATGGTGGCACACACCTATAATCCCAGTACTTGGGAGGCTAAGACAGGAGGATCGCAGGTTTGAGGCCAGCCTCAACAATTTAGCAATTCCCTCAGCAACTTGGCAAGACGGTTTCAAAAAAGAAAAAAATTAAAAGGGCTGAGGGTGTAGTTCTGAGGTAGAATATAGAATGCCCCTATATTCAAATCGTAGCGCGCGCGCGCACACACACACACACACGCGCGCGCGCACACACACACACACACACACACACACACACAAAACAAACCATGAAGAAAAAGAAGGGATTGAATTTGGTGAATGTCCAGAACAAGGAGAGGAGAGCCTGTGAGGCGAGTGAGCTTGGAGGAGTATGAGTGTGTGGTGGATTCCAGACCCAACTTCCCCACCGATTCCTTGCTCATCTTCCTCCATCTCTGCTTGCCCCTTTGGTGGAGAACGCTCGCAACTGAATGAGCACGGGAGAGACGTTCCCCACGCGGGCATCTTGAGCTTGAGATGGGCGTGGGTAAGCCCAAGTCCTGATCTTGTGGGTCTGCCCTATATTGCCCTATGACCATCACCCCCTAAACCTGTTTCTCCACTATAGAAGAGATGGTAAGAATACCTTAATCCATGTATGTATTATAAAAAATGTTTCATAGAGAACACTGTTCTGCTAGGCCCTGGGGACTCGCAAGTGAACAAACCAAAGTCCTGCCCTCATACAGCTGCGTTCTAGTTGTGGGAGAGAGTAAACAAGTATGCACTAGGTCGGGGGTGGGGTGGAGTGGAGAAAGTGTGAGCGGAGTTTGGGAGCTAGGCCGGGAATGTGGCATAGTGTCTCCCTGGGAAGGGAACATTTGAGTAGAGGTTAGAGAGAGAAGGGCAAACGAGGTGGGCCTCGGGGAGGCAGGGAGGCTGGCTCACTAGTGGGAGGAACTACAAGAAGAACAGCTACAGTAGAGAAACAAAGGCAGCCACCAAGAAAGTGTGGCCAAAAGCTCATAGGGGCCCCATTGCAGCTCAGAGAAAAGACTTGACTTTTCCTGGGAGCAAGACAGAAAGCCACAATGCCTGGAACATTGTTAGAAATGCAATAAATGAGCTGGGGCATGATGCCGCACGCCTATAATCCCAGTACTTGGGAGGCTGAGACAGGAGGATCACAGGTTCAAGGATAGCCTCAGCAAGTAGTGAGACTCTCATTAACCTAGTAAGACCTTGTTTCAAACTAAACATAAAAATAGGGCTGGGGGTGTAGCTCAGAAGTAGAATGCCCCTCGGCTCAATCCCCAGTACCACACATACACACACACACACACACACACACACACACACACA
>PVJS01024783.1:0-28386 GCA_004027185.1 Glis glis
GTACTTTGGGAGGCGGAGACCGGAGGATCCGGGTTCGCGGCCAGCCTCAACGCGCATGCAGGGCGCGCGCACGTGATCTCTCTCTTTCTCTCCTCTCTCTCTCTCTCTCTCTCTCTCTCTCTCTCTACCTAGTGAGGCCTTCCGCAACTTCGTGAGACCCGGTTTCAAAATAAAGCATAAAAATATAGGGCCGGGGGTGTAGCGTGGAGGTAGAACGCCCCGGGGTTCAACCCCCAGTACCGCAAAAAAAAAAAAGAAATATTCACTTTACTGATTTGGTCACAGATGTCTGCTAAGCTAAGGCAGGAAGTAATCCTTCCTGTCATTTGTTCTTAGAATGTACCTCCCCTCAATCTCAAAATAAGTAGAATGTCTATCTCAAGTTCTTTACGCTCTGTAAGACTAGTTCTAGGAAACCAATGAAATTCATGTCGTGTTTTGCTTTGGACAGAGTATCTTGAAAAGGCTGTAGCTCTGTTGAAGTTGGTAAGATTCACAGCAACTGACTTGTGTGAAGATTGCTAGTATAGCATTTGATGCCATTGCGTGTTGATGCAGAAATTAGAGTCATGCTAAGGCAAGAAGCCAGTCTCTTCACCTAAGTAGCAAATCTAGATGTGCTGCCAAGTATCCATCTTAGGGGCTCCATCGAAGCAGAAAGTACTGTTTATCCTTTTTGGCCAAAAGGGTTTTCATCATCAGTAGCTTTTACAATTTCCAAAAGATGTTTTCAAAATAGGATTATATAATAACATCAACACACATAATAATGCATGAAAGCCAGGAGTTGGCTGCACTTGGAAGCAGTCAGCTAGGTATAAACTAAAAGGAAATAATAGTGTCACCAATTTCAGTTTCAGTGGTCTCTCTTAAAATATGAAAAACCATGTAGGCAGTTCTGTAATGGACAACACTCTTCAACAGGACTACCTCACCGTCTCCCCTGCTCCTGCTACAAACTACCTTAACCTCATAGGGTGTCTTCTTCAAGGTCTCTCCAATAATGGATATGTTTTCTTTCCCTTTGGCAATATGATAAAGCAGCCTTATGGGTGCTTCAAAAACAAGTCTGTTTGGGGGCAGCTATGTTTTAGTTATGTTTAGTTTAGGCCTACTCCTAGGTAAAAGCCTTATCTGAAATATTTATTGCTTTGAACATTTGAAGGTGCTCCTTGAATTGTATTGACCCAAGCATTTACTCACAGTTACAGTGTGATGGGAGTACTGTAGCTTTAGTGTTAATCATGGCAACTATAAAGGTAAAAACTGAAGGTTTATGAGTTTTTCCACTGACATTTTCTGATAGATGAATATAATTATGCTGGCAGAATATGTGGTCTTTAAAGTATATTATTGGGAAATTTCTGGACATTATCTAATGGCAAAGAGGATGGCTGTATATTATTTGACTATGTAGAGTATAAGATGGCAATAAGGATGGTTTTGAATTATTTGACCAATATACATTAACTAACCCTATGCTACCCCATGCTTTTTTGGAATAAAATATATTTTAAACAAATAGTAGATAAATCAAAAGGAAGATTTTTTTCAAATCCACAAAATACATCAGTGAACCTCCTAGTGGTTAAAGGTCTCAAAGTCTCATTACTTTAAGGTTGGCTTGAGGAGTAAGGAGATGATGTCATGACAGTGTTTTTAAGTATTTTAAAAATGATCTTATAGAAGAAGGGTTAACGTTGTTTATTATAAGTTCAGAAGATATAGATGAGCCAACAGATGAAGATTTAAAATAGGCCTGTAAGCCAGATGTGGTGGCACACGCCTGTAATCCCAATACTTGGGTGGCTGAGATAGGAGGATCACAGGTTTGAGGACAGCTCAGCAAGTAGTGAGATTCTCATCAACATAGTGAGATCCTGTTTCAAAATCAAAATAAAATAGGGCTGAGGATATAGCTTGGAGGTAGAATGCCCCTGGGTTCAATCCCCAGTACCACAAAAAAATAAAATAGGCCTGTTTTCACTCACTATAAAGAAATTTTTAGAGCCCCCCCCCCCAATAATAGAACAAGTTACTTTGCAAAACGTATTTGTCTTAGAAGTAGCAGCACTGGGTCCATTCCACTCCTCGCCTGCTGTGACTTCTGTTTAGTGTCCAGCTCCTTGTTTATCTGCTGATGAAGCCGTTCACCTAAGGGAGGCAGTGTGAGCACAGCTAAGAGTGTGCACCAGGAGTTGGGGTGAATGGCAAGTGTGATCGTGGTCAGCGAGCTGACTCATCTACACTTCCATTTCTTCATCTATAAAATAGAGATCATTGTCCTGCCACTATATAGGAGTGTTCTAACTGCTGAACGAGTTAATACATATTTAAAGTGCCCGACACATGCTTCTTTGTTAAGTACTAACACCCGGCAGTCTGTCATGTGGTCAGCATTTGTGCTGAAAGATTAAATGTGAAGTGCCAGGAAGAAGCTGAACAACCCTGTTTCCATGATGTTGTAGAAAAATTTCCTGTGTTTCAGAGGCTAGATAGATTCCATAGTTTGAATGCCGTAGCATTCTGGAGATTGGCATGGGGGAGAACAGGAGTTTAGGGTAGGTGCCACACATATATATAAGAAACGCAGAAGCCCCAAGGCTGCCTGTAGAGGGTGTGACTTTCTCCCCAGTGTATGTGGTGGCTTCCTCTGTTGGAAGATATAGTATATTTCATTAGAATGTTTTCTAGCTTTCTTTCCTTGCTTCTAAACAAATACACTTTTTTTCATTTTTATACTTTAGGTTGATGTGTTAGGTTCTAAAAGTTGTCATTTCCTTTTTTGATTTACTTCTGACTTTCTGAGATCTAACCTATAATTATTATATGTGTTTACAGTAAGATAAGACACAAACCTTTGTGAAAGTTCCTTTGTGTTCTAGAATGTGTTCAGTATGTTTATGGTACTGGTTTCATTAAAATCCAGACATCAGGTTACTAGTATTCATGAGGAATCATTTCTTCATTCATTTATGGTTGAGAGCGTGGTCCCTGGAGCCACACTGCTTGCATTCGAATCCATTCTGCCACTTCGTGCCCAAGTCTTTTGTCCAGTTCCTTAACTATTTTGAACCCATTTCTTCTTTTGTGAATTAGAATTGCTAAAAGCACTAACTTCACTGGCTGTGGTGAGGATTAAGCAGGTCAGTATATGGAAAGGGTTTAGCACAGAGCTTGGCATAGCTAAGTTCTTAACAAGTGTTGGCTCTCCAGCTCCTTGGGATTAGTGCAGTACAGCACCGCTCCATGGTGTATCATGTGTCAGTACTAACCTAGTTCCCAAAGTACTGAGCTGAATAAGATACAGAGTACAAAAGTACTTCCTGTAAAGCTCTCTTGTTCTAGTGGGTGAGTTATAATTCTAAGTACTGTAGAAGTATGAGCAGAAAGGGCATGGAATCAGTGGTCCAGATCAAAACTCAGACCAACTCAAGAGTGGTCTGATTAAGACATTTAACTTGCCAGGTGTGGTGGCACACACCTGTAATCCTAGTACTTGGGAGGCTGAGACAGGAGGATCACAGGTTTAAGGCCAGCCTCAGCAACTAAATGAGGCCCTCAGCAACTTTATTTTAATAAAAAATAAAAAGGGTCAGGGTGTAACTCAAGTAAAATGCCCCTGGGTTCAATCCCCAGTACCCTGTCCCCAACACACACAAAAAGAAATTTAACTTTTTTTTTTCTTTCTGGTGTTAGGGATCAAACCCAGGCTTCATGCATGCTAGGCAGGCGTTCTGCTACGGAGCTCCACCCCAGCCCTTAAAGCATTTAACTTCTAAAGCAGAACTGGCCTTACCCATTCCAAAAGGCATTTGCATCTTTCATAGGATTAACTCAAGGTAACTTACACCTTGCAGGGAAGAATTGGAGGCCTACCTCTTCCCTCAGTGTTTGTTGTTGTTTGCCTGCCCTCTTCCTCCCACATCTTTCTGGCCTCTGCCTTTTCTCTAGAAAGAGAAATGCAGAAGCCTGCTCTGCCTCGTAAGACTCAGTGCCCACATGGCCCCAGTTCTTCCAGCTGGAGGAGTAGGATTGTGGCGAGGTTGACCCAATGAGACGGAAATTACTGTCCAGAGATGGAAAGGAGCTTCTGTTTATATTGCTTGCAGTTTGGGAACGTTTAATGTTTATTAAGTCTGAAGATCTCCTTTGTTTATAATGTCAGATTATGTTTCTTTAGACCTTTTTTTGTAAACATAGAGGAATACTTGAGGTACTTGATTTTAGTGTGTATATGAGATTCTTATTAAGAACTATCTTCATTTGTCTACATCAATAGCAAATCTATCTGCCGAGAGGTTTTATCTGATGTCTAAAATGTCTTGGTTGTTCCAGAATTGGATTGTGGTTAGCTGACCATAATAACAGCTAGTTTCCTACAGCTAAAAATATTGAGGAGAGAATAACATTTAAAGAGTAAAAGCACAACTTGTAAATACTGAGTGCTAGACATAGAAATATATTTGGTATAAAGTTAAAGAACTCTATCAAAGAACTATTTGAAACAGTTCCAAGAATACTTTTTCCTTTAAAGAGTATATTTTTGTGTATTAAATAAATAAAATTTTATTGCCATAAATTACCATTCTGCCTATGTAACATTTTAATCCTTTTTTCTTTTTATTTTCAGCTTATGGAAAAGTATTTCTAGTTCGCAAAATTAGTGGTCATGATACTGGAAAGCTGTATGCCATGAAAGTTTTGAAAAAGGCAACAATAGTTCAAAAGGCCAAAACCACAGAGCACACAAGGACAGAACGACAAGTCCTGGAGCACATTAGGCAGTCGCCATTTTTGGTGACATTGCACTATGCTTTCCAGACAGAAACCAAACTTCATCTCATTTTAGGTAAGTGTCAGTTGTCATCATACTTTTTATGAGAACTATTTTTTCTCGGGTCTTGAGGCGTAACTCAAAGGCAACATACTTAAGACTTAGAGGAACCGGAGTATTTGCGTTGTCATTCTTTTTGTTGTAGTGGCATTTCCTTGAAAGTCTCTGGATTTGAGACTTTCCAGCGTGAAGTTTATGTACTTCTACCTACACTCCATTATTAACGTTAAGAAGCTGTTCTGTCAGTAAGAGTATCCCCCTCTCAGGGCAGTGTGCTTCCATCCCAGTGCCGGGAGCTAAGGGGAGCTAAGCGGTTAAGTGGGCTTTCGTTTCTGTGTTAGGTGTTCTCAGTAATGTACAGGGTTGTGCTTTCAAGGGGACAGTTATGGAAACCAGTAATAGGGAAAAACAAAGAAGAAACACTTGGATTCCTAGAGGTGCTTTTTGCATTTCTGCATGGAAAATCTGCATATAAAGGGAGTAGCCACTAATCAGAACCTTTTGATCATTCCCATTTCCCACGGGCACTTTCTGAATCTGTTCCTTTCCCAGTTGGACTGTTGCTTATGATCTTGGGGAGTCCTCAGAATGCATTGCCAGTGTGCTTTGCAGATACATTGCATTGCTTTCTATTCCTATTGGACGTAAATGGCAATGCTTCTAGTATTGTACTTTTCCATTATTGACTATTTCATGTTACCATTTTGGTCCTAAGCTTGTGTTAATTTGTATGTATGGATTCTAATTCCGTGCTAGAACTGTGACAAGGATTAGGTCAGTTAGAATTCCACCTAGTACTCTGGAAGCACTATTTCTTGAGTGCATATAGGATGCATGCCATTATGCTAGGAATTGTCCATAATATCACTGACCCTAAACACTGCAGGATGCCCTTATTAACCATGTCAAAGGTTCAGGAAGCTGCATGTTCAGAAGTTACATGTCTTGTGTAAGCTAGAAAATTAACATTAGGACTGTTCTGACACATTCCAATGTCTGTCTTCTGTTGGCCTCTATTATTTTATTAGTAGTAGTACAAACAGGTTTTTTATGAAAATGTGGTAATTGTATTAAATGCTCTCATTTTGGAAATTACACTTTTGTTAATGATACCTACATTTTCATTTGCTTTTTTAGCTGTGAAGTTACACTTCAGGCTCATTGTGGAATGCTTATCATCAACCAACAATCCTAAATCTTTTATATAAGTGCGTTTACGTGGCACAATGTTCCCTGTACTGTCAGAGTCCCCATTAATGTTTTCACCTGCCCGTTATTCCAGTGAGTCAGTGTCATTTGGCCCTTCATTCTGCTTCCTGTGTAGATGTGCTGTATGTTATTAACTGATTTTTTGGTATTTGTTTCTTCAACATTGTTAACCACATGATTCCTGACAGTGTTGTAGGGGACAGAGCATTCAAGCATTTTTAGCAGCAGGAGAACACAGGAATTCAAATGGAAAACATAGCTCTGCTTGAATCTGGACTTCAGGGCGCCACGCCCTGCCAGTTCATTTCTATTCCACAGTCATGAGAACTGCTTGAGAAATGATTATCTTGTTCAGGCTCCTCCCTTTACAACAAACTCATAAATGGTAAAGCATGTTAAGGTCGTAAGGGCCAGAAGCTGGCAAGAACCCAGGCTCCTCGACTTCGACTCCACAGTATTATTCTGCAGCCAGCCTCCTTCCCACTCTCTCTCCCTTCTTCCCTCTTTCCCTCCCTCCTCTCTCTTACCCCTCTCTTTCCCCTTATTTTTTCATTCTCTTATCATAACTGTACTCAATATTTTTTATTTATTGTAAGGAACGTATTTTTGTAAATCATGTTTTTATTTACAAGTAGATGAGTAAAATATTTTGTACTTGATTGAAAAGCAATAGTCCTTAATCAGTTTGCTTTTTAGCTATTGCCTCTCCATTATTTTTGCTCTGTTAGTGACTCGTAAATTTTTAAAAAATACAAAACAACACACACACATACACACACACAAACATTTCTGTGCCAACTCAAGAGTGGAACATGGACCAGACAACATACTCATTGCATAATAAATGGCAGAGATCTTCAAGACTATGTTAATGTTTCCCCCATCCACATATTTTACTAAGTTAATCTTAGATATTCTCTCTTTGGTTATAATTGCAAATGGGGTCTTCTCTTCCACCATTCCTTCTAGCTAAGTTATTAAATTTTGTACACTAATTTTATATTCTGCTGCCTTACTGCATTTTCCTACCTTCCTACAGTGCATATGTCCTGCCCTATTCCTTCTCAGCCTGCCCCATAGTATGTTGTTTGGTGTATATGACATGTTTTTGCTTTTGCCTTAGTTTTGCTGGAGGAGTAGGTCAAGGAGATTCACAGTCAGTCTTGCTGGGTTTTTTTTCTTTTTTTTTGTGGTACCGGGGATTGAACCCAGGGGCGTTCTACTTCCGCACTACACCCCCGGCCCTATTTTTTATACTTTATTTTGAAACCGGGTCTCACGAAGTTGCGGAGGGCCTCACTAAGTAGAGAGAGAGAGAGAGAGAGAGAGAGAGAGAGAGAGAGCTGAGGCTGGCCGCGAACCCGGATCCTCCGGTCTCCACCTCCCAACGTACTGGGATTACAAGAGTGCGCCACCATGCCCGGCAGTCTTGCTGTTTTTAAAGATGCTTTGGGAGAGACATGAAGATTGAAGTCTAGGCAGCTGTCATCTCCTCCTGGTATTCATGGCTCCCTGTAGGCTGCTTGACAGGGCCTGTTCCATTGGAATAAGATTTGGTTGGCACAGGCTTCTCCAAATTAGAAGATAATTATAACGATAGTATTATCTTGCCAAACATTTACCTGTGGTATTTATTTTTAGTAACCAGTTATGGAATAGACTAGCATTCGTATCAGAACTGAGTATTATGATTGTTTCCCATATTATGCTTTCATTATAATTGCCTTCCATTCATTCATATCCTATCTGCCATCTTCTAAATTAGTGGGCAGTGCTTTTTTCCGACTTGTAAAGGGCCAGATGGTAAATATTTTAGGCTTTGCAAGCCTTAAGGTCTCTTTTACCATAGACAGTAGTAAACAAATTTGTGTGGCAGGGTTCTATTAAGATGTTATTTACAAAAATGGCAGGGAACTATATTAGGCCCCTGGGCTGTAACTTCTTGGCCCCACTCTAAACTTATCTGTTGTAAGTCACATTTATATTTTTGTTTTTCTTATTCTGCAGCATTAATTTTTTTTGCGGTACCGGGGATTGAACCCAGGGGCGTTCTACCTCCGTGCTACACCCCCGGCCCTATTTTTTATACTGTATTTTGAAACCAGGTCTCACGAAGTTGCGGAGGGCCTCACTAGGTAGAGAGAGAGAGAGAGACAGGGAGAGAGAAAGAGAGAGCTGAGGCTGGCTGCGAACCCGGATCCTCCGGTCTCCACCTCCCAAAGTACTGGGATTACAAGCGTGCGCCACCACGCCCGGCTCTGCAGCATTAATATATTTTAGCCTGTGTTTTAATTTTGTATCTAATGGCAATATATGGATTTTCCCTTTATATTTCTTTTAGCCTTTCCAAATCTTATAACATGAAGACTGTATCTCCTTTTATAACTTTTTCTGTACCTATACAACAGAAGATATAAAAATATTTTCATCTGCCCATGTGCAGTGATACATGACTCTAATCCAAGTACTTGGGAGTCTGAGACAGGAGGATTGCAAGGCTGAAGCCAGCACTCAATAATTTAGTGAGACCCTGTTTCAAAGTAAAAACTAAAGAGGCCTGGGGCTGTAGCTCAGAGGTAGATGGCCCCTTGTTTCAATATCCAGTACCACCACCAAAAAATTGTGTGTGTGTGTGTGTGTGTGTGTGTGTGTGTGTGTGTGTGTTCTCTCTTAAAACAAATTTATTTCAGCAAAAATGGGAGGGAATTCTGTGTGGAAAATAATCTGTGAAAAAAGTCCCCCTCTTAGTGTTGTCTAATCCCCATTTGTGGTGATTTTGTCAAAACACTTGCTGATCTATGACTTAATAAACTCTCAGATTAATCAGTAGAATTCATAAGACATTAAAGAAGCAAATCACAAAGATATTTATAAAGGTGATGCCAAGGATCACTCTCCATAATGAATGCCACCTCAGTCTTGTAGACAGTTTTATCATCATGAGTCATCCTTTCAATAGGAATTAAAAGGTATTTAAAGCATTAAAGTTTCACCTTTGAGTATTAGTTTCATCTCAGAAATTGCAAGTGTGACAATACTTGCTGAGATGGAAGGAGAATGGCTGATGAGCATTGTAGTTGCTAATATGACAGAACAGACAGTAACTGAAAGAACTTCCTTGCTTTTAAGTAAATATGAATAATTCACAAGTCTGGTAGATATACTCAGCCACTGCTTTGATGAGCTGGAAGGTGCCACTGTTAAGAAGAACCATGACAGAAGTTCTAAGTAAGAGAATTTGAGACAGAAAGGTTGGAGGACTAGAGGTCAGCGTTGGTACTAGAAACAGGCAGGTGTTTGGAGAGTGAAAACAGAACACAGACTCTCTCCTTGAGAGCAGGAGATGCAGGATTTCTGTCAGTTCTGCTACTTCCCTTCCTACAAGGGGGCTTAAGATGCAGGAGCAAGACACAACCTGAGGAAAGCTCACTGGCGCTCTCCACAGTTCCCCTCTTGTGTCCTCAGTGGAAAAGAGCACAACGGAGGCTGTTTCTACAGTTTTCAGTAATATCCAAGCCTTATCACACTCGATGTCACCAGTGGATTTCTGTTTCTCCATCTGCTAACAGAAGCAAATGCACTACGGGACAGAGGAGAAGTTTCTGGGTTAATGTTAAGTCAAGTCACGTGTGCAGAAAGAAGTCTTGAGGAGCAGAAACTCTGCTCTATGGAAATAACAATGTGTGTTCCTTCATTGCTCAAATACCAGGGCTGGGGGTGGAGCTCAGAGGTAGAATGTCCCTGGGTTCAATCCCTAGTAATGCAAAAAAATTAAAAATAAATAATTAAATTAAATTATTAAATGTACCAATCTAAATTAGTCTGTGCTTATAAAGTAATAATTTAGATCAAAAGCAGATACCCTTTTACCCTTATATTCTATAAGATATTAATAATCAGAATTTATGTGAGTAATTTTATCCAAGGGAGTTGCTAGAATTTTAGAAAATTTATGGAGACCCTCTGTATAAAATCTCACAATTAATTCACCATTTTTAAAAATTACATTTTACTGATTTAAAGGATACTTCCCTCTCCTCCAACTCCTACCCATCTTCTCAGACACACACAGACAAAAAACATACATATACACATGCACAGCATGCTATTCTGTGTCCAAAAAGGAAATATGAGTTAATATAGCAACTAAATCAAATCTATATGCTATTGTGAAATACCTGTATAAAGTTGGCTGTCATTGAAATGAGGTATAAATTATGTCCTTAATATGACAAAAGTGTAGCCTAAATTAAAAGAACATCATTTTGGTAAAATAGAGGAAAAAAAACCTGTTGTTTTTTTTAAAGGGCCAGACACAGTGGCTCGCACCTGTAATCCCAGCTACTCAGGAAGTTGAGGCAGGAGGATCACAAGTTCGAGCCTGGGCAATTAGCAAGACACTATCACAAAATAAAAAATAAAAAAGATACAGTTCAGTGGTAGGTCAATCCCGTGTTAGAGGAAAAAAGAAAAAAGGAACAATAAAAAAAATCTGGTATTGAAGCTGGGCGTGGTCGCACATGCCTGTAATCCCAGTGCTTGGGAGCCTGAGACAGGAGGATCACAGGTTCGTGGCCAGCCTCAGCTACTTAGTGAGGCCCTCCGCAACTTAGTGAGACCCTGTTTCAAAATAAAGAATAAAAAATAGGGCTGGGGGTATAACCCAGACATAGAATGCCCCTGGATTCCATTACCGGTACCACTACCAAAAAAAAAAAAAAAAAACTGGTATTGTAACATTATAATTTTAAATTACTTTCTAAAAGAACATATTACTGTGTCACAGAACTAAAATTACTGCTCATTAGTTAGTCTTAAGCATTCTAACTTGTTACTTCTCTAGACATAAACTTCATTCAAAGTTTTAGATAAAGTACTTTCCCACAGTCCATGAGCCTCGTCCTCAGCGGATTAGAGACACAACACAACTCAACAGTGGAGAAATAAATGAGGGACCTTTGAAAAATAATACATGGGCCGGGCGTGGTGGCGCACGCTTGTAATCCCAGTACTTTGGGAGGCGGAGACCGGAGGATCCGGGTTTGCAGCCAGCCTCAGCTCGAGCACGTGCGCGGGTGCGAGCGCACGCTTTCTCTCTCTCCCTGTCTCTCTCTCTCTCTCTCTGTCTCTCTCTCTCTCTCTCTACTTAGTGAGGTCCTCCGCAACTTCGTGAGACCCGGTCTCGAAATAAAGTATAAAAAATAGGGCCGGGGGCGTAGCGCGGAGGTAGAACGCCCCTGCGTTCAACCCCCGGTACCGCAAAAAAAAAAAAAAAGAAAAAAGAAAAATAATACATGGCTGCAGATTTTTCAAGTTCATCATGTAGGTTTCCTCTTTGGGATATTGACCCCTTTACACAGTAGGCGAACTGCATCAAGGTATTGACAAGTTAAAACTCTTTATTCCTTCTCTATATATTTGCCTGCTTACTCTGTACCAGGTGCTTACTGTGTACCAGGTGCTTACTGTGTACCAGGTGCTTACTGTGTACCAGGTGCTTACTGTGTACCAGGTGCTTGCATCTAGTAGCAAACAACCTAGATCTAGTAACAAATAACACATTCTTGTCCTTGGGGCCTTACAGTTTTTTAGGGAGACAGATATTAAATAAATTAGTATACATTTAGGTAATTACCTTTGAAATAGTACTTGAAAGGAAATGAATAGGGTACTAATGAGAGTGTATAAGGAAAAGGCCTTAATCTCATTTGGGTTATCGAAGAAGACCTTGGAAAAATGACATTGAAACTGTGACTAAGAACAAGAGTAGTCCTTAGTTGCACAAAAGGAGGGGATAGAAAAGAACATTCCAGGCACAGGGATGTACCCAGCATGTGTGAGACAGCCTGAAGATAGGAAGGCGTGCAGAGCATTAGGGGACCACCAAAAAGGCGGAGGTAAGTACAGTTTAGTACTGGGTAATATGGTGGTGAGTCAGATTATGTGGGCTCTTCAGATTCTGCAGTCAGATGGATTTAAATTCCAGCTTTGTCGCTAACTAATGTGATCTTGAGCGAGTCAATTTGTAGTTATAAGCATGATCTATAAGTTACTAAGGTATCAGCCTTTTCTGCATAATAAACTACCCCAAAATTCAGTGGCTTCACCCAAGCATTTTTGAGGGGCTCAATGCTGACCCGCCAGAGTGATTCTTGTGCCAGTCTCACTTTGCAGTTCTGAAACTATTTTTTCCAGGGTTTGCAAAGTGCACCTGAAAAATTAAGCAGTATGAGGACTGAAGAGTATTCTCTGACTTTAGTAACATGAAGTCATTTTACCCTTAGACTAGGTGGTGTTGTGGAGGTGATGTTGTACTGTAGTGTGTTAAGGAGTGAACAGAGGTGGTGGAAGGCAGATGGCCTCCCAGAGATGCTCAAATCATAATCCCCAGAATCTGGACTATGTTGGGTTACCTGGTAAAAGGCTACAGATGGAAGAAAGATTCCCTAAAATAGGAAAGTTTTCCTGAATTAACTGAGCGGGCCCAATGTACAAGGGTCCTTACAAATAGAAGAGGGAAGTAAGCCGGGCGTGGTGCCGCACGCTTGTAATCCCAGTACTTGGGAGGCTGAGACAGGAGGATCTGGGTTCGCGGCCAGCCTCAGCTACTTAGTGAGGCCTCTGCAACTTAGTGAGACTCTGTTTCAAAATAAAGAATAAAAAAAATAGGTCTGGGGGTGTAGCCTGGAGGTAGAATGTCCCTGGGTTCAATCCCCCAGTACTGCAGGAAAAAAAAAAGAAGAGGGAAGTAGGAGACAGAGGCAGAGGGAGGTGTGACTACAAAAGAGGTCAGAGTGGTACAACGCAACTGAAAAATGACTCAACTGCTATCACTGGCTTTAAAGATGGAGGAAGGGAGGGGCCATGAGCCAAGGAAAAGGGCCAAGGACCCCCCCCCAGGCTTTAGAAGAAATGCAGCCCTGATGACCCCTTGATTTTAACCCAGTGACATCTGCATCTGACTTCTGATGTTAGAGCAGCATTCTGAAGTGAACAGTGGGTGCGTAAGACGTGTTCACCATGTGGACCACATTTTAAAGAAGTTTGGCCAGAAAATAAAGAAAGGGAAGATGAGACGCAAAGGATTTAGGGAGGATGATAGTGTGTTTTAAAAAATGGCATGTTTTGTGTTTTTTAATTTTCGTATTATTTGTGTGACTTCTCTGTTATTTTTATGCTTCTTGGAGACAAAGTATCAGAATGCTTCATCTGGTGCTCCAAATATCAAAACATAAAAATCTTTAAAAGCAAGTTAACTGCACTTGAATAAAAACCAGATTTTTCTGCAGTTTTAAAACTTGAGACTTGAACTAAAATATCAATTATATAAGAAAATCTCCCTTTAGCTCAGTAATGACTAGAACTAATTAGCCCTTAATAGTACTTTATAGCAATATATGTTGAACATTTATAAGGCTTGAAATTCTGCTTACATTGAGAGAGTAGATAAGCCTGGACACCATAAATCTGATTCTTGTCTTTACATCATAACAATTAAGCTTATTCAACTTCCATATAAATTGTAATTGATGTTTATAAAAGCGAGATTAACTATTAGTTACCACTTAGTGTCTGCTGTATGTCTGGACCAACCTTAATCCTCAATAGCTTGTTTAGTTCTTATGACAATATTTTTATGGGAGTTAGAATTATTTATATTAGTATTTTTCAGATATAGAATATAAGTCATTCTACCTGTGAAGCAGATCATTTAATAAATGCAAAAGAATTGAGATATAGTCATATTCATCTAACAAAGAAGTTCCTTTTAGTTTAATCGAGGAACCAGTTGTCAACACAGGGATCATATAATGTATTCCATTGTATGGACCGTAAGTAAATCTCAGTATAATTATAAATTGCAAATTGTTTTTGGAAGAGTATAATTAAATGAAGATGGACCATTAATGATTATCTTTTGTTCTTCAGTTGTAAACGGAGTAAGTCTTAAGACTTATCCTGAACTTTCTTAGAAGAGATCAGAACTTAAGAACATGTCCTGTAAGAAAGATGTTTTACAGATTTCCCTTTCCCTTCCCCCTTCTTTTCTGCCATTTATTGGCCCATTTCAATTGCAGTTTTTAGCAATTGCAACATGTTACTATTTCTTTGTACTTTTACCAATGCTAAAACTTGAGATGAACAACCTACCCTAATACTCCGTTGCAGCTGATAATTGGACGGTTTTTTTTTTTTTTGCGGTACCGGGGATTGAACCCAGGGGCGTTCTACCTCCGTGCTATACCCCCAGCCCTATTTTTTTTTATACTTTATTTTGAAACCGGGTCTCACGAAGTTGTGGAGGGCCTCACTAGGGAGAGAGAGAGAGCGCGCGCTGAGGCTGGCCTTGGACCCAGATCCTCCAGTCTCCGCCTCCCAAAGTACTGGGATTACAAGTGTGCGCCACCATGCCCGGCCTATTTTTTTTTTTAATTTTTGTTTCTAAACAGGGTCTCACTAGATTGCTGCAAGTCTTGCTAATTTGTTAAGGCTGGTCTCAAACCTGTGATCTTCCTGTCTTCCAGGATTACAGGCCTGTACCACCATGCCCAGCTGTCCTTTTAAGTAAAAACCTTCTGTCCTTCAAGAATGTTGCTTCCCCAGCAGCCCCTTTCACAGAAGTCCACCCCTTTTCCCCTTGCACTCAACAAAGTGATGATGGTTAGATGATATTTCAAACAATTATTTCTCTGCAGAGTTTTGATTTTTGTGGGCACTTTCCTATCCCCTCCCCTTGGTCCTGTAGGTAACGGACTCCTAGGACACACACTTGCCTTTCCACTGACTTTCCCATCAGTCTTGTTTTCCTTTTCCTCCAGTTTCCATCCATCACCTTCCGCAGTTCTAGTAGCAGTATTGATGCTAACCAGTGTGACACCGTGCAAAGCCTTTTTGACCTCTTTCTCCTTGACCTGTACTTCACATTAGCCATTCACAGGTATGGCTGCACATTGGGCCTCATCAATGAAACAAAGACCTCACATCAAAGAGCTGCACGTCAAGGACCTCAAAGTCAGATTTCTTCTTTGACCGTGATCATCCATTTTTCCTCGTTCTCATATTCCTGAAGCAGCTCTCGAATCTTCTTTGAGCCCTGCCTTCCCTCTCCTGTTCCCCTTCCCCCACTTCCATTGTGTTCTATGTGCATTTGGTGAATTAGAATTGCTGGCCCTCTTGTCCTTCCTCCTCAGCTGACACAGCAGTCACTTGTATCATCACACTCTGAACTTCATTTACAATACCAGGGTGCTCAGCTTTCCTCATACGTCAACAAAATGTGTCTCCTGGGTGGCATGAAATTCATGCAGACAGTCTCGAGAACTTCATGGAAGCTTAGCAAATGTTTCACTCCTCTCTTGTGAACTACACACCAGCTTTCCAACCTACTTCTCGAACCTGCAGCCCCATCACTGTCTTCCTCTATCACAGATGATTCATCCTCACTGAAGACATATCAGCTCTAGCTGAAGCAAACTCAAATTTTCTTTCCCTCTCCTTTCTTCTGTACTGTAAAATTCTCTATATCATGGAATTGCTAATTAGACTGGCAAAAAATTAAAGATATTAATAATAACAAGAGTTAGAACTTTTTAAGGCACTCATTCTCTGTTGGTGTGGAATATAAATGGCTTCAGCCTTTTTGAGGAAAGTACTTATCAAAAACTGGCAGTAATTATCAAAATATAATTTGTAGGTATGTTGTGACTCAGGAATCCAGTTTTAGGAATCTGTCCAACCAATCTATACCTGCCCAGGTAGACAGAATGTATGTACCGGGGTATTTCTTGTGGAACTGTTTTCATAGTTTGATTGTTTTTCTTATTGTTATAGGAATGAGAATGCCTATACAAGTGAAGGTCATGTATAGGTCAGAAAATCCTAGACTCCTGTATCCAGAACCACAAAGAGGTTTGGGATGAAGGTGGCAAATATTTCCTACCGTAATTTTCAGATTTTGTAGTGTTTCTTTGTTGTCAGGCATTCATACATTCTCTCATCCACTACTCGCAAGCAGCCCTTCAAGGGATGGTTTGTCATTTTTGTCAAAGGTGCCCAAGACCACATGGCTGTCATGTGGCTGAATTACATGACTTCACTTGTATACACAGTTCAGCCCAAAGTATTGACTTCTTTGGTGTATCAGGAGAAGCAGCATTATTTTTAATAGCAGAAAGTTAGAAATAGCTGTTAACATCTGTTTTTTAACCTTTCTCAATTCTCTTTAATCCATCCTTTATATTACTGTTTAGTCTTCTTACCATATAGCCATGATTGGGACACTCCACTGCTGAAAGTCCCCCAGGGACTTCCATTTACTTGAAGAAGAGAGCCTCAGCTCCATAGTCAGCTTTCAAAGCAATCTGACCCCAGCCTCAGCCTGTCTTTCCACCCAGTCTCCCACTGTCCTGCTCTGATGCCTGTGCTGCAGCCAAGCTAGACCGTCTACTTACTCCTCCGTGAACACGCATTTTTCTTTTCCTGTTCTCCACTTGAGAACAAACTTGAGTTCAACTCTGGGTTTCAGTATTTCCTACCTGCAGCACCCTGGACACATCCTTAACTGTGGACCCATTGCCAGTAGTTGTTTAGCTTAAAATGCACGTAAAGGCTTAGTAGTTAAGTGATAATGATCCATCAGCGGTGGCTGTATTAAAATAAAGCCTAGAAAAGTACAAGATGAAACTAGAACATCTTGTTGTGCTAGAAAGTAGGAAAGTGCAATAAATGGGGGCGAAGGGAAAGCTCTTCCTTGTGGGAGAATGCCAACAGAGAGGAATGATGGAGCTAGAAACTCACCACTGCATGCCGAGATGAGAGAGTGATAGTTTTATGAGGAACAGGATATTTTTGCATAGTCTCAATTCATCTTCCCACAATTTGCTAGTTGGTTACAAAGGAAAACATAGGAATTTTACAGTGGAGAAACCTGGCAAGCACCACTTAAATGACTGCACATTAATGACGGGATTAAAGTTAACACCAGTATTGGGAAAATGAATATATGTACTTCCTGATGGTTTCTAAGAAGGATAACATCATTTCATTGGTATTTGTTCCAAGAATGTATAACCTATATCTAATCATGAGAAACATTATATAAAACCCCAATTGAGGTTTATTCCACACTATATCAGGCCTATCCCCTTAGAGGTATCCAGATCAAGAAAGAAAAAGGCACAGAAAGTTCCAGACAAAGCCAGGCATGGTGGTACATGCCTATAATCCCAGTACTTGAGAGGCTGAGACAGGAAGATCCCAGGTTCGAAGCCAGTGCACAGTAACTTAACAAGACCCTGTTTCAAAATAAATGGGGGCTAAGCGTGTCGCTCAGTGGTAGAACCCCCCTCCTGGGTTCAATCCCAAGTACCACAAAAAAAGAAAAAACAAAGTCCCAGACAAAAGATATGTGATTTCTAATGCATTATGTGACCTTAAACTAGATCCTAGGCTGGAAAAAAGTAGCTATAATGAGCATTATTAGGCAAATGTATATATATAATTTTGGAGGGTACTAGAGATTGAACCCAAGGGCGTTCTACCTCTGAGCTACACACCCACCCCTATTTTACTCTTAATTTTTAAACAGGGTATTGCTAAGTTGCTGAGGGTCTCGCTAAGTTGCTGAGGGTCTCGCTAAATTGCTGAAGCTGACCTTGAACCTGTGATCCTCCAGTCTTAGCCTCTCAAGTACTAGGATTACAGGCATGTGCCACTATGCCCGGCTAGGTAATAGTATTTATATCATACTTAAAGGTTCTGATACTAACAATTATACTGTGGTTATATGAAAGAATATCTTAGGAGATGCACACTGAAGTATTTAGGAGTAGAGGAGCATGATGTCTCCAACATACTCTCAACCGGTTCAGGAAAAATATGTACCTGTGGAAGAGAATGCTTAAGTAAATGAAGCAAAATGTAAACACTTGGTGAATTTTCATAATGGGTATGTGAGATTCCTTGTACCATTCTTGCAATTTTCTGTAAGTTTGAAATTCTATCAAGATAGGTTAAAAAAATAAAGAAAGAAATCCCTGGATAAGGCATTGTGACCTAGGAGAAACCTCTTTAATAGGGCTTCATTCAGGAGCCACTATATGATGTGAGGAACAGCTCACCAGCCTTCCTAGACTTAAAACAATGAGCAGTTTCATACCACTCTTCGGGCTTCTTTGGAACCAGATGACAGAGTATAATTTTTTCCAAAACATTGTTATCCAGGTTTGTTGCTTCTGCTGCTCCAATTTTGTCAAAGCCACAATCGATATTGAGGAAGATAAATTGATTACCATATTGTCCCCTTTATGCATTATTTCTCACAACTGAACATTTGATGATATTTTGTCTAGACAATTTGAGGTTCTAATTTCTGTCTAGAACCATGAATATAGCTCTTCTTTGTAAAATTACAAGGTTGTAGATATTTGGCAGGCCAAACCTTTTTTTTTTTTTAAGAAAACATCCCTAGATCCACTGTTACCAGAGACATAAATCACTGCCCTTAGGTGTATGTTATAAAATCTGTCAATGATACTTTTAGCTTGGTGCATTCTTGGTTTACTCTAGCCATTAAAACAACAAAATTCAGTACTGTCTCCATAGAATGTCTATTCGAGTAATGTGACATTCTGATGAGCTTTAATTGGAAAAAGCCCCTAAGAGAGTGAAATTATGTGACCAAACATTGTTAGCTCTAAGTAATTTAAATATTTGTAGGACAGAACTGTTGCTCTTACAGCATCTTTTCTGACATCAATTAACAAGGCCTACTGCCGCGAGGCTGCTCTAATAAGCAACAGTAAAGCCATATCAGAAAGGGGGAAAGAGCCATTTGTAGACAGTAATAAAGTCACTGTCTTGGGAGTCACACTGCTTATCTTCATCATCCTTATTCTTCCACTCATAAGCTGTGCAGCTCTGGATAATCCATTTATCCTTTCCAGGTTTCACTTTTCTCTGGCAATTATTGTATTTTCTCTGGGGATTATGCTATTATTTTAATAGTACCTGCTTCATAGTGTCGTTCCCGTGAATCAAATTTATCATATCTAAATAGAACAGGCACAAAAATAAGTGCCCAGTATCTATAGTTATTATCATTCTTTGTCTAACCTCAGAAGTAGTGGGCTATATTAAGATTCAGATTTCAAAGGAGGGCAGCCCAAACTCTTGTTTACATCACTGAAATTTTCTCTTTCAGGAGTCCTTTGTCCCTTTCCCTGACTCTCTGGGGTTATTAAGATGCTGCTTCTATGAAGACATCAGTAGCCAGGAGTGTATTGACAATACAGAAGCAAAGAGCTGAAGAAGAATCAGTAAAAGCTGAGCAATCTCATGCCATTTCTGACAGTTTTTTCTGTAGTAAAGAGAATAAAAACAGTATTGGCTTAAAACAAATTAAAAGAAATGCTCCAGGCTTGCAACTTGTGGGGGAAATTGGCAGAGACTTAAGAAGGAGTTTCCAGAACTCCAAAGGATCCATAATTTCGTTAGCAAAGTTATTTAGGGTCCACAAGTTGGCATGGACCAAGAGCCTACTAGGCAGATTGGACCTTAAATAATTCTGGCAGGGAGTTTTTACCCAGGTGCTTTGATTCGGCCTGAGCTTTTAAATACATCTTTTAGGTGAAGAAATGTAATTTATCTCCAGGCGTGGTAGTGCACGCTTGTAATCCCAGTACTTTGGGAGGCGGAGACCGGAGGATTCGGGTTCGCGGCCAGCCTCAGCTCCCTCCCTCTCTTTCTCTCTCTCTCTCTCTCCCCGTCTCTCTCTCCTATCTCTCTCTCTCTCTCTCTCTGTCTCTCTCTCTCTCTCTCTCTCTCCCCTTAGTCAGGCCCTCCACAACTTCATGAGACCCGGTTTCAAAATAAAGGATAAAAAATAGGGCCGGGGGTGTAGCGCGGAGGTAGAACACCCCTGGGTTCAATCCCCGGTACCGCAAAAAAAAAAAAAAGAAATGTAATTTATCTCAGTTGGAAAGGGGCAGGAGTGGAAGAGGTGTGGGGGTGGGATAGACTTCCTTGAGCCGTGCAGCTGAGGAAACTCATCTCTGATGTCAGTGAGGATCTGGCCACTCATGGCGTCACTGACCGTTTGGATGGCACTGCTGACTCTGGCCCAGAACCTGCCTGCGTTCCTGCTTATGATGCGGTCTTTCAGGAGAATAAAAACTTGAGAATTCAACTTAAATTGAATAACACCCCAAGCCGGGCGTGGTGGTGCACACTTGTAATCCCAGTACTTGGGAGGCTGAGACGGGAGGATAGTGGGAAGACCCCAGGCAGTCTTCCCATATTCCATGTTGTTTGCTGTCTCACTGCATGGCAAAGTTGCTGTGAGTTTCCAAGGCAAGCCCAGACCTTCCCCTGACAGTTGCTTGATCTCCTGGTAAACAAAGAGGTGTAAAGACACCAGACACGCAGTTTCAGCACATCCTCAGTAATCAAAGAGCTGCTGAAAATGAAAAGCCCTTGTTCCCTTTCAGTCTTCTGAACCTCCAAATCGCACCAGTACAATTCTAATCACAATTAAGCCCTAGGATAGCTATGCCAGGCACTAGGATAGCTATGCCAGGCAGGGGTGAAGACAGGAAGAAGTGGCCAAGAGAGAGAGAGAGAACTGAGGCTGGCCATGAACCCAGATCCTCCGGTCTCTGCCTCCCAAAGTACTGGGATTACAAGCGTGCGCCACCACGCCCGGCCTGTCTTAGCAATTTTAAGAAGTGTAACTCAAGATGATGATATTTCCACTTGATCAGGTAGAGCCAGATCCTTACTTTCATCCTTGCTCCATCTCCAGATCTGTGGGGAAACAGCTAGATAGTATGGGAAAAGTTAATATCAGCTCTTACCTCACTCTGTACAGAGAAATTAATTTGAAACAGAAAGACATAAATGTAAAACCTAAAGGTAGAAAACTTTTAGAAGAAATCATGGGAGAAATCTTTGAACTTAGGGATAAGCAAATATTCCTTAAAATACTAACCAAAAGGATGGAGGGAATTTGATTTAATCATAATTAAATATTTTCCCATCAGGAGACAGCTTTAAGAAAATTAAAAGGCAAGTCACAAAGTCAGAGATAATATTCACCATACACATACCTGTCAAAGGGTTTGCTTCTAAACTGTATAAGAATTTCTACAAATTAATGATTAAAAAGGAAAACTAGAGGTCTCATTCCTGGAATGGCAGTGTGAGGAGCTCTGTAGGCCTGCTCTGCAGGAAAATAACCTAACCAATGAAAGATATTTAAAAACTATTAACATTCTCTGGAAGTTCTAAGGGAAGGCATATAGCCAACAAAGAAACATTTATTCAAGAAAATCTAATAAACTTAAGTCTCGTAAGAACAGTGAGAGTAGGTGGCAATTGAGCCATGACTTAATGGCCGATCCCCATGACAGATGTGCCACTCAAGTTGGCATGGCCAAGAAACTCAGGTCCTAGCCAGGGGATATAGGACCTCACCAGGAGAGGCAGGCCATCAGCATTTCTTACCCACCCCAACTCCAAGTTACAGTGGCCAAATTTGTGTTAACTGTGGCTGAGTGGCTGGGGGATTCCTTTCTTCACAGCCCCAATTCAGAGGGCTTGGCAAGCTGAGAATGTGGAGCTCTGATCATCCCCACTCCACCTGTAGGACTGGAGTTTCATGCTGATAAAGGCAAGCTGGGAAGACCAGGGACTACTTCCCTCACCCAGTAGCCTCCTAATAAAGCAGGAATGCCACTCCAGAAGAAGTGGGCCACTGTCCTCATGCCCAACTCCAGAGCAGTGGCTCAGGAGTCCCCTCGCCCACCCCAAGGGGAGAGGCCGTTTATAAGAACAGCGAGTCTGAAGCTCTCACCAAAAGAACTGCCTGTATATTAAACAGAGTATGTGGGAAATTCAAACCTACAGTTGCTCTGGGGTGGAGGGGATTTTGATGGTGAGCAATTAAGAGAAGGCTGGTAAGCTGGGCATGGAGGTGCACACCTGTAATCCTAGTACTTGGGAGGCTGAAACAGGAGGATCACAGGTTTGATGCCAGCCTCAGCAACTTAGCAAGACCCTGTTTCAAAATAAAAAATAAAGTAGGGCTGGGGGTGTAGCTCAGAGGTAGAAATACCCTGGGTTCAACCCCCCAGTCTCCCCCAAGCCCACCTCCCACACACAAATAAAAAGCAATAGGAGGATGGTAGCTGCACTAAAGCCGGAAGGTCAATTGTTACATGTGGACAACTAAGAAGAACCCTCCTATGATCAGAACAAACTTGAGACACTGACCTCAAACTACTCCTGCAAAGGGGCCTGGATTTATTGGATCAGAGTGTGGAATAATTTATGCCCCAGAGCATTATTAGAAACAATGGAGCAATCAGCCAGTGGAATTAGTGGAGCCTAGCAGCTGGTTGTAATACCAGCAGAGGCAGACAGCCTAACCAATCTGGGAAAGAGACTGAGAAATGCCCGAGGCTTTGCTTTCTGAGGAGCACTTTGGAGGCTTTACACTGCAGATAAAATAGATTTTACTAAAACAACCAAACCAAGTTATTAAATAAAAATAAAAACAAGCCAGGGTGGGGAATTAAAATCAGATCATAATTGAATCCACCCCCCAAAAAAGAAGAGAATTAAAAAGACTCACATAACAAGCTATAAAATATGTACTTATTCTCCTTTCTTCTCAGCTTCTTTGAAAGAAAAAAAATTAAATAAAGTAATAATTATAGCAGTGTATTGTTAGATTTGTAACATAGTTGTCCCTTTGTATCCATGGGTTGTTGGTTCTAGGACACTCCCTCCCTACAGACCAGAACCCAAGAATGCTCAGATCCCTTATGTAAAATGGTACAGTTTTGTTACTGGGATAAGATCCAGACTTCTCACTACTTGAAGGCCAGTATTTGGCAGACAAGAGTTGGTAGGGAAGGAATCACGTTTATTCAAGTGCCAACGTGGAAGATGGAGGAGCTATAACCCTCAGAGCTCCATCTTGGGGAACTCACAGTCACAGAGGGCTTTTATGGGGAAAGAAAGGAGGTACAGTGAGACAGTAGGCAGGAAGGTTATGTGCTGAGCAGGGTCTTCGTCATTCAGGGCAAGCAGCTACTTTTTTTCTTCTCTGGCTGGGACATAGCAATCAACCTCAACTGTCTCAGCCTAGTTCCTGTAATTTACAAATATGTAAAATTTTCCCAAATATTTTAAATCTGCAGTTGGTTGAATCCATGGGTGTGGAACCCACAAATACAGACTGCCAACTGTATATAGCTGTACTGTGTCTAACATTGATAGTACAAAAGGAGGAAGAAAATAGAGCTATATAGGAGTAATTTTCCTATATATCACTGGAATTTAGTATAAATCTTAAACTCTTTCTGAGTTGATGTTGTATAATAAGCTGTAGAGCAACAACTAAGAAAATAACTGGAGACAATGAAGGGAAAATTCACTAAATGAATTAAAATGTTGCATTAGAAAATATTCATCTAATGAAAAGTGAAGGGGTAAAGGCAGAATAAAGGAAAAACAACAACAAAGTTGAGATAAATAGAAAACAAAAAAGGAAAATGGCAGACATAAATCAAGCTATAATCAGTAGTAACATTAAATGTGAATGTCTAAATATTACAATCAAAAGACAGATTGTTAGACTGGGGCAGGGGGATCAAACTATATATTATTTTCAGGTGACATACTATGGATTCAAGTATACAAACAGAAAAAAAGAATAGCAAAAGATAAATCATAGCCAAGCCTGGTGATGCATGCCTGTAATCGCAATACTTGGGAGGCTGAAACAGGAGGATCGCAGGTTTGAAGCCAGACTTGACAACTTAGTGAGGCTCTCAGCAACTTAGTGAGACCCTGTTTCAAAATAAAAAATAAAATTGGTCTGGGGATGTAGCTTGGAGTAGAAAGCCCCTGGGTTCCATCCCCAGCATCTCCCCCCCAAAAAAAGATGAAACATGCAAACAATAGCCATAAGAAAGCTGGAGTAGTTATATTAACATCAGACATAATAGACATAAAAACAAGAATGCTTTTAGAGATTTAATAATCATAAAAAGGCCAACCTATCAGGAAGACATAATGATTGTAAATATACATGCACCTAACAATATAGACCCAAAATACTTGAAGCAAAAGCTGAAAGAAATGGAGAGAGAAATAGACAATTCAACAATAATATCCTACTCTCAATAATACATAAACACAATTAGGAAAAAGATCAACAAGGAAATAGAAGACTAGAGCAATACTGTAAACCACCTAGATATAACAGTTATAGATCTCTGTAAACAACAGCAGAATACATATTTTTCTCATGTGCACATGGGACATTCTCTAGGGTAGAACATATGCCACATCCTTTTAAAAAAATCAATAACTGTAAGAATAAAATCATAAAAAGAACATTCTCTGATCACAATGGAATGAGGTTAAAATGGATACCAGAAGGAAATTCAGGATATGTGTAATTATGTGCACATTAAACAACACACTCCTAAATAAACTATCAAAGAAGAAATGAATCAGGATGTACTTTGATGAGAGAAAATGAATACCTTACATACTGAAATTTTTGGGATGCTGCTAAGGCATTTCTTAGTATTTATAACTACAATTGCCTACTTTTTTTCTAAGAAATGTGTCACTAACCCAATATTTCACTGTAAAGCACTGCAAAAAGAAGAGCAAATTAGGGGCTGGGGGCGCAGCTCAGTGGTCAAGTACATGCTTAGCATATGTGAAGCCCTGGGTTCCATCCCTAGCTCTGCAAATAATAAAATAAAATAAAGAAGATCAAACTAAAACCAAAGCAATCATAAAGAGGGAAATAATAAAGATTAGGGAAGATGTTGATCAAATTGAAAATACGAAAACAATAGAGAAAATCAGTAAAACAAAAGGTGGTTCTTTGAGGACTGTTAAACCTTTAGCTAAATTGACCAAGAAAAAAAAAAAGATGTCAAATACTTCAAATTGGTAAAATCGTGAATGAAAGAGCAGACATTCCTACTGACATTACAGAATTAAAAAGAATCATAAGAAAACACCATGAACAACTGTACAACAACTTTCAGTTAGGTTGTTTTTATCATGTTATTTCATTTTAGATATGTGGGATGAAGAAATTTCTAGAGAGACATGAACTACTGCAATTGAATCAAGAAGACATACAACTTCTGAATAGATCTATAACAAGTAAAGAGATTGATCTACCACTATCATTACTACTACTACTTATAATAAAAACTGCATGCAAAGAAAAGTCAAGGCCCAAATGTTTTCACTGGTGAATATTACCAAACATTTAAAGAATTAATTCCAGTTCTTCACAAACTTCCAAAAAACAGATGAAGAAACATTTCTCAATTTATTCTATGAGGCCAGTATTACCTCAATACTAAAATCAGACAAAAACATCACAAGAAAGGAAAACGTCAATATTTCTTAGGAATATAAATGCAAAAATCTTCAACAAAATTATATCCAACTGAATCTGCAATAAATAAGAATTTTATACCATAGAAAATGAGATTTATTCCAGGAATATAAGGTTAGCTTAGTAACCAAAAATCAATTTATTAAATTGATTTAATACCATATCAGTAAAATAAAGGACAAAACCCACATCATTCTCTCAATAGACATTGAAAATGCATTTGACAGAATCCATCCTTCCTTCATGATAAAGAACACTTAACAAAGTAGGAATAGAAGTGAACTTCCTCACACTGATAAAGGCATGTGTGAAAAACCCACAGCTAACATAATACTTAATGATGAAAGACCAAATGCTTCCCCCTAAAATCAGGAATAAAGAAAGAATATCCATTCTTACCACTTTGTTCAATGTTGTAAGCAAGAAGAGGTCTCAAAAGGCCTTCAGAATGGAAAGGAAGAAGAAAACTCTAAGAAGACATGTGCTTGTAAATCCTCCTAAGGAATCCACTAAGAAACTACTAAAATCAATAAACAAGTTCAGCAGAGTTGCAGAATATAAGACCAACATACAAAAATGAACTGAATTTCTTTATACTTGCAATGAGTAATCTGAAAATAAAATTAAAACAATTTACTTACTTCATTTATTTATTGCAGTATTAGGGATTGAACTCAGGGGCATTCTATCTCCGAGCTGCATCCCCATCCCTAGTTTTTATTCTTTATTTTAAAACACAGTCTCACTAAGTTGCGGAGGGCCTTACTAAGTAGCTGAGGCTGGCCACGAACCTATGATCCTCCTGTTTTAGCCTCCCAAGTACTGGGATTACAAGTGTGTGCCACCACGCCTGGCATTTACTTACTTTAGAAACAAAAAGAATAAAATACTTGTGAATAAATTTAACAAAAGAAGTTTAAAACATAACAAAACATTGCTGAAAGACTGAAAGAAGACCTAAATAAATGGAAATACATTCCATCGTCATGGATTGAAAGACAATATTGTTAGGATGGCAGTGCTCCCCAAATTAATTTATAGATTTAGCACACCTTTTGAAAAAATTCAGCTTATATCTTTGTAGAAATTGATAAAGTGATCCTAAAATTCATATGGAAAATTAAGGGGACTAGTATACCTAAGACAGTTTTGAAAAGGGAAAATAAAGTAGGAAGATTCACTTCCTGATTTCAAAATTTACCACAAAGGTGTAGTAATTGAGAAAGTGTGCTGCTATACCAGTGGAATAGAATTAAAAGGTCCAGAGATCGTCACTTAATTGAATTTTCAACAAAAGTACCAATGAGGAAAGAACAATCTTTTCATTTAATGGTGCTGGAATTACTGGATAGTTATGTGCAAAAGTATGAAATTGGACCCATACCTCTCAATGTAAATAAAATTTAAAATGGATCAAAGGCTAAAGGTAAGAGTTAAAACTATGAAAGTCTTAGAAGAAAACATTGGGGTAAAATCTGACATTGGTTTTATCAATAATTTCTTAGATATGACACCCAAAGCAAAAGCAACTAAAGAAAGGTAGATAACTTGGAATTTCTGGGATATGGTAGGTGATAAAAAAATGTTCTATAGTTGATTATGGTGATAGTTACACAACTCTGAATAAACTAGAAATCATTGAATTTTATATTTCAAGTGGATGGACTTCTTGATATGTAAATTATATCTGAAAGAAAACCAAGATAGGCACACAAAAATCTTCACACTTGAATAGGCACTTCACAACAGTAGATATAGAAGTGTTTAATAAGCCATAAAAGATGCTAAAAATCAGCTGGGTGTGGTGGTGCATCCTGTATTCCTAGTATTTAGGAAGCTGAGACAGGAGATCTCAGATTCAAGGCCAGCCTGACAACTTACTTAGACCCTGTTTCAAAATCATGAGTAAAATAGGGCTGGGGGTGTAGCTCAGAGATAGAATGCCCCTGGATCTAACCATTCTCCCTGCCCCCCCATGTACACACACAGAAGCTAAGCTTCATTGTTATTCAGGAAAATGTCAAATTAAAGTCATAAGATATACCACATACAAAACAGAACAACAAAATTATAAAGAGAGATGACCAGGTGTTTACCTTGTAGAGTTTCCAACTACCCTCTCATATTTCTGCCATTAATTATAGCACTTACCTCATGATGACAGTCCCAGTACCATGGCTTCTGCTATTGCATCTCTTTGGCAGCCTTGATATCTACTTTACCAGTGTTACAGCCTGGAGCCCTGGATAGAGTTCACTGCTCACCCTGAAAAAGTATGTAACATGTTCCTACCAAGAAAACAATACTTATTTTATAAATGTCAGGTTTTTATCTTGGGCCATCAGGTCAGTCTGTTCCAAAAGTAGGAAATAGGTTACTTGATGTTATTGTAGGTTTGTCTCCTTATATTTATGGTGACTTTTTCTCAATTACAAAGCTCTCACTCTACGTCACATTGCCTCTGAGATCCAGTATATTGGAATTTTATTTTTTATAAGTGCACTGCTCTTTTGAGTTTTGGTGATTTTTTTAGAGACCCTATTTAACATACAACATAAAGAATTTGTATTTAATTATTAATTAACATAATAAGCATCTATCAAGTGCTGACTGCAGGCAGGCATTATGTTGGGTTATGTTGTGGTGAGTATATTGTTGGCCCTGGCTCTTAAAACTCATTTAGCAGAGAAAGCAAGTGTGCAAGTAAACATTTGCAATACAGCAAGATAATTGCCATGGTAAGAAGGCTTTAATAAGTACGGTGATAACATGAGGAAATGATCAACTCTGCTGGAGTGGCCATAAAAGATGAGATGATTGAATTGAACATTCAAGACTGTGTAGGAGCCTTGTGGTGGCGCATGACTGCAATCCCAGTACTTGGGAGGCTGAGGCAGGAGGATCA
>PVJS01024784.1:0-28387 GCA_004027185.1 Glis glis
CAAAAGCAATGGGGGATTGCCATGACCAGAGCTCAAACCCTCCATTCTTTATCCATTTAAAGAAATTAAGAAAGAGTTGTGATTGCCTGGGGGTATTCAGTGGAAAGGGGACACTGGTGCTGTGTACTGCACAACTCCAGGGGACGCCACTCTTGGGCTTCAGTTCCAGCCAAAGCTGAACCAAGGCGAGTGCAGGGGCTGAGCAGCACTGTCCAGTGCCTTCCTCCCAACAGCTTCAGAGGGCTTTGTCTCTCTTGGATGCCCTAAGGACCAGGGCTACATTTGTTGGTGATTGCTATACTGGTTCTAGCCTTCCCTGGGGCCATTGGGAGGTCTGTGTGCACCGGCATGTACACACAATGTGTATAGAGTTTGCCATAGTCTCAGCAGGAGAAGGAAATCAAAAACCAAGGAGGAAATCTACCCAAAAAAAGATGGAAAAAGAAGAGGAAAATCAATGACCAGTGTCTAACATTGACTGGTTTTGCTATGGAATGTGGCCCAATTACTGAGGAATCATTGGGATGCCAAATAGCCTATAGGTCACTGTGTTCCCTGGAACTTTAAAATGAGAACTTTAAATAAACTTTAAATGGAACTTTAAAATGAGAAATCAGTCCAACAGGCTGAACAAGTGCTTTATAGCAATAAAGTTTAAGCTGAGTCTAGGATGTCGTGCTTTACCTGGGTTTGTTAGTTTGTTCGTTTCATCCTGGGGATTGAATCCAGGGGCATTCTACCTCTGAGCTACACCCCCAGCCCTTTTTATTTTTTTTATTTTGAAACAGGGTTTCAATAACTTGCTGAGGGTCTCTCTAAATTGCTGAAGCTAGTAGCCTCCAGCCTGCAATCCTCCTGGCTCAGCCTCCCAAGTACTGGGATTACAGGTGTGTGCCACCAAAGCCGGCCTTCACCTGGTTTTTAAATAACATCCTGATGAAGGTTTTAATTGGTCAAACTCAGCTAAATTTAGCCGTTAATCACCACCACCCATTGTCTCCCACTAATCAAATTCAGATCAAGGGAGACCTTTGTTTTCCCTTGCTCATGGCATTTTCAACAATTCGTGCGTAGGAAACAGGATGCGATGAAAATGTACCATTTCATCACCGGCCTACATTCAAATCTCAAGCCACTTGGCGGGGGCCTCGATTTCCTCACATATAAATGGGGGGTGATTATGGCGAGAATTGTGCCCCCCCCCGAATTCATATGTCAAAGCCCTAACTCTCAGTACCTCAGAATATGAACTTATTTGGAAATAGGATCTTTACAGAAGCATTCAAGTTAAAATGATATCATTAGGGTGGGTCTTAATCAAATGTTATTGGTGTCCTCAGAAGAATTGGAAAATTGGTTTGGACACTCGGCATGCATACAGGGCATACAGGGATAACACCATGGGAGCAAGGAGACAGGTATCCACAAGCCAAGGCGAGAAGCCTGGAGCACATCCTTCCCTCACAGCCCTCAGAAGGACTCTCCTTGCATCCGCTTGATTTGGAACTTCCACCCTGCAGAGCTGGGAGACAACAGATTGCTGTTGTTTAAGCCACCCTGTTTTGCTCCAGCAGCCCTGGTAAACTATGCAAGGGCCACAGTGTCTGCCCTAGAGACTGGATTCCTGAGAGGACAGCGAGGGAAGTGAAACAGAGTGGGAGAAAACCCATGTGTGATTAAGGGTCATGCTTAATTCTGAGTGATGTTAGCATCATTTGGCCCAGTAAAGATCATTTTAATTATGAAGACCATTAAAAACTTAGAAAATCATGCATACATACACCTATGTAACTGAAAGGAAACCAAATAAAAATAACAGAAAAGAAATAGACCAAAATGGCAATAGGTGATTTTCTCCCATCTTTTCCAAATCTTAGGTGATATAAGTTTAAAGCAATAATAATGGAAAGCAAATTTACCTTTTAGGGGAAAAGGCTAAAAAGATTATATATGCTGGTGTCAAAAATGCCTCAGGGCCGGGCGTGGTGGCGCACACTTGCAATCCCAGTACTTCGGAGGCTGAGACCAGAGGATCCGGGTTCGCGGCCAGCCTCAGCTACTTAGTGAGGCCTCTGCAACTTAGTGAGACCCTGTTTCAAAATAAAGAATAAAAAATAGGGCTGGGGGTGTAGATCGGAGGTAGAATGCCCCTGGGTTCAATCCCCGGTGCCGCAAAAAAAAAAAATGCCTTGGGTTTTTCAATGTTGTTCAATTTTTATCAAACAGCTTATATGTATGAGGCCTCATGCTAGGCACTAGGAATACTGTAAAAAGCCGAGGCCCCTGCATCGGATTTCACTGTCGGGGTTCTGCACAAACCCACCCTTATTACCCATGCCTCTCCAAACACAGAAACATTTTCTCCAAACTTTAGTCACAGGATATTCTAACTCAAAGAAAAAGAGGGAAAAAGTTGTGTGTATATCCTATAATAAACACATCAGAAGCTTTTCTTCTCTCTGCTGTTCAATAAACCAATCAGTCATTGTAGTTTCCCTGATTAGATATGGTGGGCAAACATGCTACCTGCAGGCTGAGTCCAAACTGGGGGAGAAGACATTCCTATGTCTCATGACATCTCATTCAGCTCATCAGTTTGCAGATCTGAGGCCCTGGCAGCTGGGAATCCAGGTGTTTTAATGTGTCGGTCATTGATGCACATCTGGGGTACAGAGCATTAAGATCACTAATTTATGAAAAGTTGTCCCTTCTTGCCTCACATCTCTGAGCCCCATCTGTTCAGAGGAATCAGTTTTCAAATGTGTGACCCAAAGCTCTTGCTCTTCTTTGGTGGCAGTGCTCCCTGACCCAGCCCCCCCAGCAGAAGTCCTGCTGTCGAAGGTTCTGCCAAACCCACCTCTTTTCTGGTCATTCTAGTTGTTTCCCCTCCTCTCACCACACAGTTGATAGGAAGAGGGTCTTTTCTGGCCATGGAAGTTTTTGCTTAATAAGTGAAGTTTAGATATATAAAAATGAAGAACAGAAACAAATGAAATATAGAATCCACCAGAATTTCAATGATTTTTCTCTTCCTCCAGGTACGTAATAGTCTTCTCCCACGCCAACGGCCCTTATCTGACTGGGCTACCTGCTGGCCTCCTTCAGTCGGTCAGTTTGCTACTGCTCGGAAGATCTGTGAAGATGAGTATTAGATGTTTTACTTCAGCGAAATAACTTAAAAGCCAGACAGGGTGGTAGAGGGCGGGACTCGTGAGTGCGGGAATGCAGTGGGAAGTGCTCGTCCCGTCCCCAAAGGCCAAGCATCTCCCGCACCTCCAATCCTCACCTTCCCGCCACCTAGATTTTGAGCTCCTTGAATAGATATTGTATCTTTTTAACTTCCTGGCTACATCAATCTAGCACACATAGCAGACCATCAGTAACTGTTATGTGATGAAATGGAGGGATGAATGCATTGATTATTTCTGTAGTTGATTTGGGCCTTGTAAAAAAAGATAAATAAATAAAGCTGGGCGTGGTGGTGCACGCTTGTAATCCCAGTACTTGGGAGACTGAGACCAGAGGATCCGGGTTTGTGGCCAGCCTCAGCTACTTAGTGAGGCCCTCCGCAACTTAGTGAGACCCTGCTTCAAAATAAAGAATAAAAAATAGGGCTGGGGGTGTAGCTCGGAGGTAGAATACCCCTGGGTTCAATCCCCAGTACCACAAAAACAAAACAAAACAAAACACTGATCTTCCAGGTCAGACATCCTTACTAGAAAGGTAGGGGCTATGTATCTTCATGCATCATTTCCCTTCCCTGCTCAAAGACATACATTGTCAAGTCCACACTTTATAGGCATGCTGATTAGGCTGCCGGAGGAAAGATAACTGGTTCCGAAACCAACTTTCGAGGGTTTTGAAATAGAACCCCTCGCTGTATGGAGAAACTTTATACTTCCTCCATCGATCGCATAGTCCCTCATCTCCTCAGCAAGTCCCAGGGCGCTTTTCCAATCCCACATCGCTCTGTGCTGAAGCCAAAGCCCAGTTTCCTGCCTCAAAAGGCCCTTTGTTTGGGCTCTCTTTCCCAATCAGCGTATCCTGAGCTTGAACCCCTAGCTTTTGAGAACTCCGATGCCTTGGCAGCAGGGGCTTTGCCAGCAGGTTTGTGGTCCTTAACAGCTTTCACAAACCTCAATGTGAGCGCATGTCTATAGCTAAGGAACTCTTTTCATGGGAGGGAGTATTATTTTAAGAGTTGCAACAACAACTTCAAATTGACTCTTTAGTCTTTAATTGCTACCAGAAGACTGAGAACTTCTTGTTCCCTTGTATTTAATTAAGATGATAGTTTTAATCAACTTTAAATGATATTGGTTAATATGCCCTGCTCAATCTCTCAGGCAGGTTTTGCCTCAGAACACTGGAATGCATTAAAGACAGATTTCCAACATGTTCCCTCCTGGTTGGCAAACACCTTCAGCAAACGCAGCTGGAAAGGTAGCTACATCTGCACAGCTGCCACGTGATTCCCTGGAAGAACTCCAGAGTCACTTTTCAAAGATCAGATAAACCATGTCTAATCCACACTGTGTACACTACACGTGCTATAAATACAGGTAGCACTCTCTTATGCGCTCATTTGTCCCAAGGCTTGCCAATTACCTAGGACAGATAAGAGTTTCCAAACATTTAGGGGTTGGGGTATAATAATGTCAAAGAGCCTGCTGTCTTCCAGGCACCTTCCCATCTCCAGACAACCTGTCAAGTACAAAGTATTGTCCCTACTGTACAGATAAGGAAACTGAAGTTCAGAGAGGACACAACACTTGCCTCTGGTTATAAGCTAGCAAATGAGGGGACCAAGATTCGAACCCAGAACTCTAGGACTCTGAGACACATCTTTCCCACTGTGGCACACTGCCTCTTAACGTCTAAAACTTGATGACTGTGGTTAATACTGTGGGAACTTAGGATGGGGAATCTTGTCATCTGTTCTCCTGAGTGGCACCCTGGGATAGCATGCGGCAATTCAAAAGAGAAGAGACCTCCAACAAGCAAGCACTGCCCAATGTGTGTAGTCTTTAATCCCTGACAACCTATGCAGATACTGGAGACCCTGTAACGCAGCTGCCCCTTATTTAGGTATGGAAATTTAGACAGAGTGTGGGTAGTGTGTTTATTAACTAGCACCAGAGTTTGAATGGCTTAAGATCAGGAGGTGAAAGCGCTCCAACTTGGAGTCGTGAAGGGGTAGGGTGAATAGAAACCAACTTGAAGAATAGATTTTCTTCCCATAAACAGAGAAGAAGGGGAAAGAATGTGAATCAAGGTCAAAATATAGACATCTGTATGTTGTTTTCAGGAAGCAATGAAACTACTATGGGTGCAGGTGGATGTCAATGAGAATTCTTGCTCACTCAAAATAATGCTGTCAAGCCGGGAGTGGTGGCGCATGCTTGTAATCCCAGTACTTGGGAGGCTGAGACAGGAGGATTTGGATTCATGGCCAGCCTCAGCTACTTAGTGAGGCCCTCCGCAACTTAGTGAGACCCTGTTTCCAAATAAAGAATAAAAAATAGGGCTGGGGGTGTAGCTCGGAGGTATAATGCCTCTGGGTTCAACCCCCAGTTCTGCAAAAATAAATAAATAAATAAATAATGCTGTCAAGAACCATGCATTCTTAAAAGTAGATGTGTCTGGGGAGTGGGGTGTGAAAAGATGGTGAGCAATGATTATTCCCTTTTAGAATAATCACATTTTGGATTTTTTTCAATAATATATCACTGTGCTTTAGGATGTTAAGGTTAACAGGCTATATAGACTAGTTACACATGGAGCCAATACCTGACTTACAAAATAACCAATTCCATCATATATAGGGGAACTCCTTTCACCTCCATTGAGAGCCCTCTGTTAGGCAAGACTAGGATGAGAAAAATCACTCCTAAATACAGTCCTAAGTTTGAGGGTATGTTAAACTTTATATATATATATAGAAGCCACCATAGTTAGTGCGAGTTCAATTTGTTAATCAACTTCGAAACACCATACAAATGCGAGATTGACTTTAGATACCCAGCTGTTTTTAAGTCGCTTGCATACTCCCAATCCTCTCAGGTTCATTAATACTTTACTATGGGCTATTACAAACTCTAGTCAGTGGAGGGTTTTTTTTCCATTTCATCACACTGGCCTACAGGAAGTAGGTATTAAGCACCCAGTATTCAGCTTCGTAATTATACGTAACAATAATTCCGCTATTTATAGAAAGATGAGATATTGCACCAATGGCTACCTCAAGATTGTGGGATTACAGGCAACACAAATTTTATTTTTCCTTTTGCTTTTTGCCTGTACTTTCTAAAAGACTTCTTATTTCCTTCTCACTAAAAATTTTTGAGCACTTACTATATTCAAGGAATTTAAAAAATCGAGTAAATCGGGCATGGTGGCTTATGCTTGTAATCCCAGTACTTGGGAGGCTGAGACAGGAGGATCGCAGGTTCGAGGACAGCCTCAGGAGGTAGTGAGATTCTCATCAACCTAACAAGACCCTGTTTCAAAAAATAAAAATAAAATAGGGCTGGGAGTATAGCTCGGAGGTAGAATGCCTCTGGGTTCAATCCCTAGTACCACCAAAAAAAAAAAAAAATCGAGTAAGACAGAACTGTACAAAACTATAAACTACACCCAAAATTTTTAGAAAGGTTAACACAAAGTAGTATGGAGCCCAAAGAACTAATTCTGTCCAGAGGAAACCAGGAAAGGTTTCGGAGGGGCTCGGGTGGCATGTGGAGACACTGGAAGTGACCAAGGAGTCGAGCAGTACAGACCAAGCAAAGAGGAAGAGCGGCATGGTAGGGGAGTACTGGAACAGCCATGGACTGGAGATGCCCAGGGCGAAGGTGTGGTGTGAGGGAGGACAGGAGATGGGAAGGAAGGGAATGGGGAGCAGAAAGGGTAGAGAATAAAACTGTTGGTTGGAGCCGGGTGTGATGGTGCACACCTGTAATCCCAATACTTGGGAGGCTGAGACAGGAGAATCACAGGTTCAAGGCCAGCCTCAGCAACTTAGCAAGGCCCTCAGCAACTTAGTGAGACCCTATTTCAAAATAAAAATAGGGCTGGGATGTGGCTTAGAGATAGAATGCCCCTGGGTTTAATCCCCAGTACCATGAGAAAAAAAAATGTTGGATCAGATTCTGAAGAGTTTCAAACATACTGAGAAATGTATTCTGTAGTCAGTGAGATGGTCATAGAGGCCCTGTTCTCTTATGAAGAGAAGGGCCTATGTGCTCAGAATTGCACTTTTGAGAAATGACTCCTGTACTAATTGCACAAAGGATACGTGGGGGAGGAGAGCTATCACCCTAAGGGGGAAAAAAATCTGTAAAGAAAAACTTTTATATCTGGATGAGTGATAGCATGTGCCCAGAATGGGATAGAAATGAGAATGAAGAGGAGAAAGCACATCTCAAAGACTAAAAAAAAAAAAAAAAAAAAGATATTCACTCTACAAATATGAATTTACAGCTACAAAGTATTTTCCTATCCATATGGGATACCATACCATTTGGTCTCAACAGGTCTATGAGGTCTGCAGGGAACTAGTCATCCCCATCTTACCATTTGTTAGTGGCAGCAATTTGCACAAGGTTACCCACCTTATGCAGCAAAGCAGGAACCTGAGCCCAGGTCAGCAACAAGCTACCTCTTAGGCTGTAGGTTTTTATAATTGTATTTATTATCAGCTCATGACACCAGGCTCTGGTTTTTCCATCAAATGTCTGTGTGCCTATCTTCTCACTTTCTCCTTGAGGTCTATCTCTTTATATCTCCCTCAGCACTTTGTATTTATCTCAATAAACACTGAGGGAGAGAGAAGATAGACAACAGACTCTCAGGAATGTTCTCTGTGGCTTTCTGACAACAGAGGATGGTCAGCAGCCCGGGATCCAGTGACCCTGTGGGTGTTTCTTATTCATCTGCAGGCCTCGGAGCAGGAAGAACCAAGAACCGCACTATGATCCCCATGGCGGAGAGGCCTCTTGCCAGCGGCTCTGCTGCTCTGTATTCTAAGTGTGAGGGATCTGTACAAAACGGGCCTGCTCTCAGTCCTATTTAGCTTTTCCATGGGACTGTGTTTGTCAAAGCTTCATGCCAACTCTGTCAGAAAAAGAAATGCCACAAAACTTCTTTTAGGAAAGAGGAAAAAGGCCTACTTTATACGGTTGGTCTCATGCTAATCACACCACCATTGAAATCCCAGCTGAATAAGAGCCCTACAATAGCCTGGGAAACACACGAGCCTTTTCCAAAGCGCAGGGTCCTTCACTCAAGCCATTTTTTTCATTCCACTGGCTTTTTAACTCCTTTGGAGAAGACTGATAAAAATTGACAATACAATCTGAAATTGCCATCCCTCTGCAGAAAAGTCATTCCATTTTTGTATGAAACCCACAAAGTGTTCTCCTACGATGGCTCTGGAGCCTTTCTTCAAAGGCTCTATAGAATTTGAGCTGAGATTCTCTTGGACGTATTTGCATTAAAAGTGGACAAGTGGACAGTGGACGTAGGGTCCAGTGACCAGTTCAAAGCAGATTCTGGAAAAGCACTTTCCCTGTCATCATAGTAAATGATCTCTGCTAGAGATTAACTGGGTGAATTATTAATGCAATATGTCACCACCCACCAATGAGAGTTGAGACAGGCATTGCTGACCAGCTTCTGAGAAAACTGAACTGAACTCCAACCTCCCCCTCCATAGGACTGTTGCGAAATTCAAGTAAGTTAATAATGCATAAAATGCCTTAGCTCACTGCCTGCCATAAAGTATCCAACAAAGTTCATGCCCTTCCTTCTAGCCTAAAGATTTTGAGTCTAATCTCTATGCTCTAAGAATTTACAAAGAAATGGGAAATGCTGAAATGGGCAAAAGGCTTTACACCCCAAATCAAACTTGAATACTTTATATAGCCTGATAAGTTCATTTTAAATCATCCTGGCTTGCTTCATATGCTGATTTCTGAACACAGTAACCAGTGAAAATTCAAAGGCCGGTCTTATTTCTTGCAGGAAAGAGCACAGGTGTTGGTTGATTCATATCCAGGAGCTCCACCGCTTTCTGTCCCAAGGTCAGTCATTCAGTCTCTCTGAACTGAGACTGCCTTATCTGTAACATCAGTCAGAGGACTATCTCCCCGTTCAGGGTTGTGAGATTTGATGAGATTCGTGAATGTGCCTGACTACAGTGTAAATGTTCACAAAATGTTCATTTCCCAGTTGACTTCAGAGAGTGTTCATTGTGGGGTTTGGAGTTTTGTTTGCTTTGTGGGGTTAAGGAGATCTACAATGAGAAAAACTAATTGAGGAAAGAAAGAATATTTAAATTCAAATTCTCAAATGCATACATTATCATTTGGTAGGCTTGTTTGGTGAAAGGGATTATTATATTAATAATAAATCCTTGAATTTCACAGATGGTGCCAATACAACTACAAACAACCAATTTAAGATGAAGTCATAATTAAAGGTTTCTTAACTCCATCAATGGCCTTAGGAGAATTAAACTGAAAATCAAGACAACTTATTTTCCCCTTGAATTGAAAGCCTTGTATTTATAATGCTTTGGCCAAAGAAGTGTATTTTAACACAATATGTCACATGGTCCTATATAGAATTGAAAACTTGGGACTCAATGGGTTAATTTTCCAGCAGTCCCTAGGAGTTCTGCATTCATACAATGCCTGTGATACAAACCCTTCAAAGCGATCCTTCACAAAGGTAAGAGGAGCCCACCATCACCCCTGGAGTGTCACTGTAGCTATACTCTAAATAGATTTCAATGAGAAGCCAGCTGAACAAAAGATTCTCTAGTAGGTTGGCAATACCTTTGGAAATACTCAGTTTTCTGAAAGTCCCTCCCTCTGGTTACAGTATGTGCAGTTGCTTCAAAAGAAGGCACTATGCATTTAATCAAAATAGCCAATGAAGCCAAAAGGACAGCAAATATAATGATGAGAAATAATAGATTAGGCTGTTCACCCCTAGAAACCTACAGAGGCAAAACGGACCAAAGGAGCTACTTTAGACAAGTATCTAATGAAATCCACTGTGTGGCTAAAAGCATTTCTGCCACTTCCTGTCAGTGGTTGCTAACTTTACAACAATATGGGTCATTTTGTAGGGAAGTTCTATTTACTGGTTCGATTTAGTGCATTTAATGAATGAACTACATCCCACTAACCAGAGAAGCTCAATTTCTCAATATGACCCAAAGGTTACACCAAACCAAAGGACAGCAGATTGAGTCCATCGTACAAAAGGGTCTCTTACAGAGTGACCCTTACAGAGTGAGTGCCTGATGTGAGTGACTAAGGCCTAGTTCAAGGCCCTCCTTCCTTACTAAGCCTTCCCACAGGGCTGCAGGAACCAGTGGTTTTCCTCCCCTGTAAATCCATAGGTCTAGTCAAGGGTGCCCAACCTTTTCATCAATAAAGATCCCTCCAAGTTCCTTCTTGCCCTTGTGTGACATCAGGAAAATATCTTAATTTGCAAAGCAAACTATATTTTAAGTCATTTCTCCACTTCCGCTAATCAAAACACAGGAAGTGCCAATTGTATCTCCTGATTAGCAGAAATAATGAGCAAGACTGGAGTGAACCGACAGATGTCATTCAAATCACAAATCCAGTTCGCGGATGGTTTGGCTACTCTAGGCAGATGCTGATGCTCTGAGTTGGTCTTGGTAAGTAAAAATATAGTAAACATTAGATATTTTTAATATATGTTTACTATATTTTTGAGGTACTGAAAATAGCATAGGATGCCCCCATGATGGCCCTAGCAGACCTTTACAGGTCCAGAGAACCCAGGGTGGGGACTAGAAATCTGACTTTGGACAACCCTTCACTTACTGCTGATGCGAAAGCCAGCTTGGTGTAGTTGGGAGGAAAGCCTGGGCTTCAGAAACACTCAGCTAACATGAGCAAGAGAGCCTTGTGGTTAAGAATGGCCCCATCAGACAGACTCCTGACCCCAGCTCTCAAACTCACTTGCTGCACAACCTTTGGCCGGTTATTTTTAACCTCTCTGAACCTCAGCTGTGTAAAGTGGAGATAATAGTGACCAGCACTTCACAGGCTCCCTGGAGGATTAAATAAGAGAATGCATGCCCGGGAGAGGAACACAGCTAGCAATCAATAAATATAAGCAAGTGTCATCATTGAAGCACACTCGAGTCCTCATACACATTAGCTATATGAACTTGGGCAAATCATTTACCCTCCCTGAGCTGCAAAACCAAGTCGTTAACATTTACCTTATTCTGCTACTGGAAAAATCAAGTGTGATATCATGGAAGGCATCTAATAATAAAGGTGAGTACCTTTCCTTCACCCTTTGAGAATGTTGGTGGTTTAATTTTTTGCACACTTATAACTTGACTTTTAGTTCATTTTAGCTTGATCCTTAAACTAATTCCTAAAGATCTGTGCTTGTGTCTTATACTCTTTAATAGCTTCAGGAAGGCTTCCAGCATAAGAGTCTAAAAGATACATAATAATTTAAACTTCTGAGATGATTATGAAGTAGAAAGCTGTATATGGGGGTGGAGGGTGAATGATCAGCCTTAGTAGGAACTGAATAGATGGATTTCTATTGTGTGGCCTTAAAATTATTTTAAAGCAGATCCTAGAAATATATAGGTCTTAATATTTTCAAGGTACTCTGAAGATCTGGTTTTTTATTCTATTGAGACAAGAGCCTGTGTCTCCCACCCTGCCTTGTGGAAGTATTACACCAAGGGTGAGCGGGTCTCCCTGACCACGCAGCATCGATTCTCGGTCAGCTTATTGCTCTCTGTGTATTCATTTTAAACCCGGTGACACTACTAAGTTGATTAAAAACTTTGTGCAGAATGCCTCTAAGAACAAAGTGACACTGTAATGATTTCATAAATATGTTAAGTCTAAAGATCTTCAGTAAAACTTTTGTATTTTTCCTTACAAATTTTAATCAATCTTAAGGTACTTCTAAAATCATGCAGCCACTATGGAAAACAGTTTGCCAGTTCCTCAAGAAGTCAAACACAAAGTTACCATTTGATCTAGCAATTCTACACCTAAATACACATGCCTAAGAGGATTGAAAACATATGTATGTGAATGTTCATAACAGCACTATTCATAATAGCTTCAAACTGGAAATAACACAAAGGATCATTAAATGATAAATGTATAAACTAAATGTGGTATATCCATACAATGGAATATTATTTGGTGGTAAAAAAATTACTGATATGTGCTATAATATGGATGAACCTTAAAAAACATTATGCTAAATGAAAGAAGCCAGTCACAAAAGACCACATCTTATAAGATTATATTTATATGAAGCGTCCATAATAGGCAACTCTATAGAGAAAGAAAGCTGATTTGTGGTTGCCTTAGGATGGGGGAGGTGGAGGGAAATGGGGAGTGAGTGTTAAAGGGTACAAATTCTTTCTGCAGCGATGAAATGTTCTAAAATGGATTATGGCAATAGTTACCCATCTCTGTGAATATATTCAAAACCAGTGAAGTATATATACTTTAAGTGGATGAATTGTATGGTATTTGAAATATATCTCAATAAAGCTGTTTTAAAAATATCATTACAGCAAAGTGTAGTGATACACGCCTGTAGTCCCAGAACTTGGGAGGCTGAGACAGGAGGATAGCAGGTTCAAGACCAGCCTCAGCAACTTAGCAAGACTCAGCAACCTAGGGAGACTCTATTTCAAAACAAAACAAAAGAATTTTTAAAGGGCTGGGGGTGTAGCTCAGAGGTAGAATGCTGGGTTCAATTTCCAGTACCACACACACACACACATACACACACACATTACAACCCAAGAAAAACCCTTTCTCTAAACCAAGAGGGTTTCCAGTCCACTTATTTTAGGGGGCATTTGAAATTCCAGAAAGAAAAAAAAGATAACTTAGAGCCTCATCTTTAGAATAAGGCTATCAGGTTATGCACATAAAGAGACATCTATTAACCTTACCACATGGGTTTCCTAAGTCTTCTATAAATTCCACATTTAAAGTGCTTGGGGAGGGATGACCTCATCATAGCTCCCAGGCTCCTGACCAGGAGATCAGGAAGTACCTAGGATGTCTCCCCCACCCACCCTCCTGCTCCCCATCCCCAGGGCCCTAGGCTCAGTCTCACCTGCCTCCAGTTTCCCTACCCTCAAATCCAGTGACCCAAACCAGGTTAACTTAATCCCCTCTTCAAAACCTTTCACAAATATGTTCATTCCAAAGGTCTTCTGTAAAACTCTTCTAATTTTCCTTACACATTTTGACTAACTTACCATATTTCTAAAATCTTGTAGCCTCCACAGCAAAGTGTCACAGTTCCTCAAAAAGTTAAACATGGAGTGATCACAAGACTCAGAATTCCTCTCCTATGCATATACTGTGGTTGACTTCTAGATGAAATTTTTCATAATAAAGACAAAACCAAAGATAAAATTCCATTTGTTCTGTTGGTCTTCCAGAATAAAGCTCATGTTCCTTAGCTGCCTGCCACTTTCAGCCCCTTTTCACAGCCTAGTACAGTATTTCCAGCCTCATCTTCAACACCCTCCCTCCTCCCCGGCTCCATGATGCCAATATGCCACACTTAACACTTCAGCCTCCATCTACTGACCCTTCCCAAATATGTCCCTGATCTCATGGCTCAGCACCTGTGGTTCCCTCTGCTTCAAAACCCTCTCCCTTCTCCTGGCTTCTGAGCTATTACTTCTCTTGCAAGACCCAGTTCCAGGCTCTACCCGCCATCACTCCTTACTCTGCTGCTCCAGCCCCTCCCTGAAAGCTCCCAAGTCATCGCTATAGCAAACATACCAGCAAGTCTGTTTCCCTTTCACCAGCCTGGGAATTCCTCAAGGACAAACCTGTGGGCCTCGCACATAGTAGGTACTCCAGAAACATCTGCAGAAGACCTATACTTGAAAGACAGGTACAAACATAGACTTAATTAAATAGTCTCTCTAGAAATTACACTGATTGATACCGCAAACTAATTGGGGGGCCAAATATAAAGAGAACATCAATGAGAACGGCTTCCTTGGTGTCAATGTAATCGTGTGTATTATGTGCTCTAGGGGATACATAAACAGGAATCAGAGCATAGCGTTTATTATGACAAGGCGCTTACACTGATTTGCATTTCTGTGCAAAACTCTCTAGGCATATAATTTTGTTAATTTGTGACAAGCCTCAAAAACACGCTTACCACCAATACCCTGATTGCGATACATACTTTCAAAGCAGGCAGAAATCAACAAACTCCTTTCAAAGGTTTCCAACTGAGTCCTACATGTGTTGTTTGGTTGGGGTTTAAATTTGGAGATTTTAGTGCAGGTCATAATTTGTAATTTAACCTGGACCTAAAGGAAGAATAGATGGACAAGAATATTCAAGAACCCAACCTAGCCATCTTCGGAGTATAAGCACCACCAACTAATGCATGACCTGAAGGAAATTATTTAATCTGAGACTCAGTTTTATCCTCAGCCGATAAGATTAATTTCTATTTCAAGCGTTGTGGAGAGGTTTTTAAAAAGCAAAACCTTTGAAAACATGATTTCTCTTTCTTGCCTCCTAAGACAGATACAACATAGAGAGGTGGTGCCTGTTCAGGCTGAGATCAGTCAGCAGGGATCTTCCGTAATGAGCACTTTCCAGAACAAGCACGGGTTTGAAGAAAAGGAATATATCAAAACCTGCCTAGTCCTTCGAATTTACCCACGCATCCCTGGCCTCACTCAACTCACATCCACTGATTTGGATTAAATGTGAAACCTGTTTGTCTTGTTCCTTTTTTCATTGACACAGGCAAGGGAAAGAAGAGATGGCTCTCTGCAGAGCTGTAATTCATGAATGCTAGCTCCAATTTCAAACTGACAAGTAAACACTAGAAAAGCAAAATGGCATTAAGATAAAGCCTTAGTTCTAGGTCCTGCTCTCTCATGTGACAATTACTACCCAATCTAGGCCTCAGGTCCCCACATGAGAACCCAGGGCACTGGCTAGGACACGATGAATGAATGCACAGTACCAAGGCCATCCTCCAACCTCATGATGCACGTACTATCTCATTGTACACATGAGAAAACTGAGGTTTCGGTAGAATTAGGGAACATGACTACACTCTTACGGTTAATAATAGTGAGCAAACCCAGTCCATCTGACTCCAAAGGCTGTGATTTTTCTGTCAAAAAAAAAGGCCTATTTTTTGACTGAGATTTGATGATACTGGTATTGATGATACTGAAATTCTAAAGATTCGGTGAATCTATGCAATGAAGAATTGCTCCAATAAACAGTGAAGAATTGCTCCAGTCGTATTTTCTATGTCCACAAAGAGGCCTATTTGTTACACTTTAAACTACTTCACAATTATTTATAAGTCTACACCACCCAGTATGATCCTTGAGTTAAGACTTATTTCTACATGTCCTATAGTGGGCCCTATAGAACATAGTATGTATATCTGAACTCAAGAAAATTGAAATGAGTGAAATAGAAAAGACCGAGTCTTCATTAAATTAACTGCATCAAAAAGTGGGCAGCTGAATAAACTGAGGAGCTCTGGAAAATTTAGTGACTACTTACCAGCTGGGTGTGCTTGTGCACACTTCCTTAACTTCTCTGAGCTGCAGTTTCCTCATCTATAAAAGGCATCTAAGAACTAAACCCTATAACTGGGCTGACAAACATGACAAGTAGCACAGTACCATCCTTCCTTAACAAACTCGAATGTCCTGGATAAGGAGCATTTCGATCATTTCCCATTGTTGCTATTCTTTTTAGGTATGTCTTCCCCGAAGGCTATCACATGACACAGTCAAGAGTTGGCCCTAAAACAGACCACCTGTGCAAATTCTCTCCAGTCTTGCCATTCCTAAGGTACATGTGCCATTCTCTCAGGATGACTCGGCCATCTCCCTTTCAAAGGGGAAGAACCAGCCACCGAAGTCGACTGAGGTTCCTGCACTCTGACCTTCCCAGACAGGGTCAGGAAACCTGCTGCCGCGTTTCTTCAGCTAATGGGAAACACTTGTGTCCACTCTACTAGGTTTTTTCTTGGGCTTCTCCTCAGAAAATTTCCCTTAAAATATTTCAGGAAACTTTGCTGCCAAAAAACAAAAGAGGATATCATACAACCATTGAGGAGTAAGGAAACTTGGGGAGGAACTGAAAATACTCTGATGAATACTCATAATACCTGATAATAATAAAGTGTTTTTTAACTTTTCAAAGGGCTTTCAGATTCATTACCTCATCTCAGCTGTACAACACACAGTATCATGGTGTGCTTGTTTTACAGATGAGAAGACAAGCCTGGAGAGGTGAAATAATTTTTGCCCAAGTCATACCCATGTGTGTTAGCTTTATGTTACCATTCAAACCCAGATCTGGGTAAATCCAAAGCCTATATTGTTTCTTTTTCTTTTCTTCTTCTTTTTTTTTTTTTTTTTTTGTGTGTGTGATACTGGGGATTGAACCCAGGGGCATTCTACTTCTGAGCTACACCCTTAGCCCTATTTTATTTTTTTATTTTGAAATGGGGTCTTACTAAGTTGTGAAGAGCCTCACTAAGTTGCTGAGGCTGGCCTTGAACCTGCAATCCTCCTGTCTCAGCCTCTCAAGTACTGGGATTACAAGTGTGCGTCACCACGCCCAGCTCTGTATTGTTTCTACACGCTACTTTGCCAAGCTAACTCTGATCCATTAAAAGCTCTGTTTAGGAATCTAATTTATTCCTATTTCACCCTTAACTCATGTACAAACTTCCATATCTCAAAATCAATATTCAGAATTAATACCTCATTTATCCAAAGTAATCACTTGGCTGGCAACTTCAACTACACAGAACTCAGCTTAGAACCAGACAATAACAATTCTACCTTTTCAGCAAAAAGCAACACCAAATCTTTGCACTGAAAATCACAGGACACTTTCAGCCCTGCACCAGAGGTAGTATTCCCTTTAGAAAGAATTTTAGCAAGTTTGATTATCTTTACTGAAAAAGACAAATGTGTTGGACACACACACACACACCAAAAAAAAGGTACAGATAACCTAACGATGCAGAAAGTTCTGGAACATTCAGTGCAGGGACAAAAAGCCCTCTACATAATCCAATTGCCCTTAAGACATCAGCTGTTGTACACTATAGTGGTTCAAAAATTGGCCTGATGATAATCAGCCAAAGATTTTCTAAAATACAGAATCCCAGGCCCTGGCCCAAAGCCTACTCTCCTGGGAAGGATTTGAGAATCTGTATTTCACACCAGAGGGTTCTCTTACCAGGTGAGTTTATGAAATATTAACATAATAGCCCCCACCCAAAATTAATGGCTACTCCTCAAATAATGTGAACCACATTGAGCTGACATACAAGGTAAGGTTTCTGCCTACATAGGGAAGAAGTCCTAGACTATGACCCTGTTAGCACCATTCTGTGACCAACTGGGCCTGCCAGCTCAGACAACTGCACAGGAAGGGGTAAAGAGAGAAGCTAAATTTGACCATCAAAAGGGCTAAAAGTGGAAAAGTCCACCAACTTTGGCTTTAGCAATCTCCCACAAAGGCAGGTACCCCCTCGGTATATCTCTTAAGATAAGAAAATGTTAAGAAAAAGAAAGAAAAAAAAAACTAGCAATTTTGGACAATGAGAAATTGGTTTTTGGACATCCTAGAAAATCCAGCAGAGTTTATCTACAAAGTTTGAGTTCTCTCATATTTATTGCAATCTATGCAGGATATTTGGCCAAGCAGTTCAACAGCTGATTAATCAAAATCTGTTTCTCTCGTCTGTGATTCAATGATAGACTAAGTTATCAAAACCTACTGAGTTCTTAAAAACACAGCTTAGTTGAATATAATAACTGAACAAAAAGAGGGGAAAAGATGCCCAATTGTGCTTGCTTACTTATTTTGCTTGTGATTGCTACAAATTTCAGGGAGCAGGCGAAAGGACCCATCGGGCTACAGATTGGATTAACCCTAATAAAAGCAATGCTTACCTTCCCTCCAGAAATAACACCAACTTAGTCTAATTTTCAACCTTCACTCTATGGTGACAAATGATCTCAGAGAAGCAATGACTGTTTCTACATCACAGTATCTACTAGCATAGACTCATAAAATTGTTGAGATAGACGTCTGAAAAATGATCAAGTCCCTGTCCTTCACTGCAGTAATAAAGAAATCGAAGCCCAGAAAGGTCAAATGAATTTTCCCCAAGTTACATAGCAATGTAATGTCAGGACTAGACTGGAACCCAGGCCTCTCGACTCCTCATTTTTGTGACGGTTCCCAGAGCTAATGTACAGTGAAGAGCAAGTTAGACAGTCAACAAGTGTGTCCTTCCTCTCTACTAGCAAGTTTGATGGTGACCTGAGACACTAGAAATAATCCCACTCAACCAGCCACCTTGCTGGTGGAAAAAATTGAAACCCATAGAAGGCCAACTGTTCCCAACCACACTAACTAAACTGTGGCCATTGGTCAGCCTGGGACCTGAAGCTTATGACTCCAGGTCTTCCATTCTCTTCTCTATACCACATTGCCCCTCTCATGATTAAATAGTGTAGTATTAATATATGATGACTCTATATATCCCATATACTGAACCAGTTCTAAAATTTTATCTCAACCACTTAATTGTAAAAAAAAAAGTCCAAAAACATTCTGGAACAACCAAATGAAGAGTGCAAAAATTAACATATATTTTTAAAAGAGGTTAATGCTAGAGCTTGAAAGACAGCAGGTAGTCCTCCATCTTTGCCTGGGAATCTTTTCTGCTGCTCTCATGAAAGCCCGTACCCCAGAACCAATGCACAAAAAACAGGAGGTGATATGAATTGTTTTTGGGTTTTTTGTTTGGTTGGTTTTTGGTACTAGGGATTGAACTTAGGGGCACTCTACCTCCGAACTACACCACCAGCCCTATTTTATTTTATTTTTTTTTTATTTTGAAATAGGGTCTCTCTCGGTTGTAGGTTGATGAATCTCACAACTTGCTGAAGCTGTCCTCGAACCTGCGATCCTCCTGTCTCAGTCTCCCAAGTACTGGGATTACAAACCTGCACCACCATGCCCAGCTGAATTGTTTAATCGAAGAAAAAACAAAATGAATTTCAGGAAAAGTAGCATGCAAAGATTGATAATTATATTTAAAAACCATCAGTTGACACAGATTGCCATTCAATGGGAGGTAAGCTCCCATTGGGGTTCTCTGACACCAAGTTCCTCCAGCCTTCAAACAAGAGGGGATTTTTGTTTTTTTCATCCAGAATTTAATATTCCAAAAAGGTATGTGAAACAAGTTAAACTACTTGCATATTTCCACTTACATAACACTTACATAGCATATCAGCTTTTATTTTTTCCAGATACTAGGAGATGAAGCTTGGTATATAATCCTGTGGGAGAATAAACAGAAAACTGTCTCTCTTCTTAATATATTAGTGCCCTGTAATCCAGACCATATGATCAATAAACTATATAAAAATTAAATCATACTGACAGTCTTAGGCAGAAAGTGAACTAAGTAGAAACAATTTTTTAGGACTTTAGTGTTGGGAATATTAAAATCACATGTTGTGTTATTAATTTTTCTTTTGGAAGCCAAATAGAGTTCGCTTGCATAAGTATCTCAAGATATCTGTTTATCTTACAAATAGTTTTTCCTATTAAAGGCATTAGAGAGGCACTTAATTGGTGATACTGTAATCTGGTCTATGCTCAGGGGAGACACCGATTAATAAGTGACTTTGAAAATTGAAAATGATTTTGTTGCCATTTGAGTGGCAAGACACCCCACATACTCCTTAAAAAGGGCACATGCCTATAATCCCAATACATGAGAGGCTAAAATAGGAGGATTGCAGGTTCGAGGTCTGCCTTAGCAACTTAGTGCCGCTCTCAGCAATTTAGTGAGACCCAGTTTCAAAATAAAAAATAAAAATAGGGCTGGAGGTGTAGCTTGGAGGTAGAATAACTTGGAGGTACTGAAGGTTGGACCTCCAGTACCAAAAAATAAAAAGTACAGCTATGTGCCCCTTATAATAAAATATATAATGCTGGCTGTATTTTTTGAAGTAAGAAAAATCATTTGTTCAAACGTAAGACCACCAGTGAATAAGCATAACAAACAGGTTTACAATATGGTAGATACTGTGATGTAGAAACTCAGTCTCCCATAGGCATAGGGATACTTGGAGCATATGAAGATCTGAAACAAGCACACACACCTTACTTATACCTTTAATGCCTATCCAGGACATCTCAGGGTTTCTATGTTCCTGGCTAAACCAAAGCTGATGGGTATGCCTTTTTACAAATTCCTTCACACTTCTTTTCTTTTTTTTTCCTTCAATAAGAATATACTATGTCTTGGGACAGCCTTTTGAAGTCAGAAGAGTGGAAGGGAGGAGAACAATGAAATTGTCCAAAGGCTGTCAGGCGTGTTCTAGCTCTGCTTTCCTCATCACAAGGTGGGAGGCAGGAGGGTACCCTGCACAGGCAAGAGCTTACCCTACCACCAAAAAAAAAAAAAAAAAAAAAAACCACTCATATGAACACTGAGAAGTCCAGGCAAGTTTACAGAAAACAGCTTCAACGTGTCTAGTGTTTCCGAGGACTCCCCCAGGACCTGGGAGGGTCTTTTGAAAATTCAATAGCTTGGTTACAAGACTTTAAGTACTAATCTGTCCCACTGTGCATGATAATAAGCCAGCTGCCACCAGGAAGGTAGGCCTCCCAGTGACAATTCCTTTACATTTTAAAGTTGGATTAAAATGTTGAATTTAAGAAAGCTGGGAATGGGATATGCCACCTGACTGGCCCTGACCTTTCTTCCCTTGCACAGGGCACAATTCTACCTTCAGCAGTCCCTCCTTATCTGAAGGGGGCCATTCTTATTTTTAAACTCTAAGAATGCCATCTTCCTTCAGTTCTCAAATTTTCCATAGGCAGTCAAGCCAAGGACAAGAGGACACTGTCCACTAAGGACACTACTACAGAAAGAGTCTTGAGCAACAGGGAAGTAAGTGCAGCCTAAGGAGTCTCTGCTCTGCACAATCCACATGGACAAATCCATTTCAAAGGGGACTTAAGTCTCCGTGCAGGAGTTCTATTTTAAGGGAACTGAACTGGGAACACAGATGTTTCTTCAGTTAGTAGAGTTGGCAGAACAGCTCCTGGACCAAATCCGAGTTCTTAATGCAGGAAGGGGCCTTGGAGAGCATCTACTTCAACCCACTCATTCAACTAAGGAGGAAACTGAGGCCAAAGAGGCAGTTGGGTGGCACACCCAGCAAGTGGCAGAGTGGCAGTGTTTTGATGACAAGTCCTGTGCGCTTTCCATTACACCATGATTCGCTTAAATATCTGTATACATCCCAAGCTGACTTCAACCTTGGAACTCCTGTAGATTCGCGTCAATGGCTTCTCCCCCACTCACCGAGTTCATAAATCCTCTTCCTTCCCCCTCCCACTCCAATTCCTTTAACCCCCACCGCCCTCCCAACTCTAGCTTCCAACTACTTTGGAAAACACAAGTGAACTTCCCGGGAGTGCCTCAACTTCCCGGGAGTGCAATTAAACTGTACTCCCCAAACCAAAGCGTGGCTTGCTTTTCCTCAGCGTCCTCACTGGTGACATGGGGACCGGACCCCTACTGCACCGAGGCAGGGAGAGGCTAGTTAGAACGGATGCCCGTACCGCCTCCCACCTGGCACACAGTAGGCACCACCAAGAGGTGGCTGCTGAACGGTACCCAGCACCACACCGGGGGAGACCACATCCCAACCCAGGGGCGTTCGGGGAAGCCACAAGTGGAAAGGCTTGCAAGCCTGGCCTGGCGAGGCAGCGGCGGCGGAAGGGCTGGGTGTTTACATACAGCCGGGGCCAGGCAGCGCGGCTCCAGGCAGGAGCCCGGCTCTCCGGGAGATCCATTTGACTTTCATGGGGGGCGACAAGCTAGATGCTGGCTCTAGACTACGGATCCACCGCCTTCCCCGGAGCTACAGAGCGCGCCCACTCCTTCCGTGGGGTTGCACCCGGGCTCCAGCTGCGGACTGGTTTGCTGTGGCCCGCGAGCACACCCGCACGCCCTCACACACTAATTCCAGGCCGGGACGTCGCCGGGATCGGGGAGGGGAGCCGGGCGGGCGCGGAGGGCCGGGGCGCGGGGCCGGGCTCACCCATGAAGAGGCAGAAGAGGTCGAGGCAGATGAGCAGCGCCCGCTTGCTGCCGCTCTTCCTCGGGCTGTTGTTGAGCGCCGGGCTGCCGCCGTTCTTGCTCTCCGGGACGATCGCCTTGTCGTACTTGTAGTTTTGCATGGCGCTGGCCTCCCACCCCGCGGCAGCAGCCACACGCTCAGAGGCCCGGGTCGCCTCCCGGCCGAGCTGCTCGGGAGAGTGGCGGGTTGGAGGGGCTCGGGGCGCGGCGGGGAGAGTGCAGCCCGGATGCCTGCTCCTAGCTGCACACGATGGTGTTTTCGGCTCCTCCGGGGCGCCGCTGGCTTTCCTCTCTCAACCCCCCAATCGATCGAAAGTCCAAGGGGGAAGAGAGCCAGAAGCCGAGCAGGAACTTTTGCAGAGCGGTGCGCCTCGGGACGCGCGGGGCTGGCGGGTCTGCGCGCGGGCGAGGGTGGGCAGCGCCGGCCGCTCGGCCACCTTCCTCCGAGCTGACTACCTAATGAATGGGAGCTGCGCGCAGCCCAGCCACCAACTCCGCCGCGCCTGCCCAACTCCAACTTTGCCTCCTCCTCCTCCTCCTCCGGTTGCTGCCGCTGCCGCCGCGGCCGCTGCTGCGATCGCTCGGTTTGTTTTCTGCACTTTTATTTCACGAGCTCCTTTAAAAAGAGGGGGAGAGAGAGAGGGCCCTCCTTACTTGGCTCTGATGGGATTCCGAAGCACAGCCCCTTTCTTAAGCGGCCTAACGTAGGATAATTAAGGCCACATTTTCCCCCACCCCCTTTGGAAAAAAAAAAAAAAAGCCTAAAAGGAAAGGTTACTCTCAAACCAGAGAATCCGGGAGCCCCTAGCGTTCAGAAACACCAAATCGTCACACACAAAAAATACAGAAATTGAAAAAAAAATTTTTTTTTCTTGCCGGCCTTGTATCAGGCAAAAGTCCCAGCTGTAGGACACAACTATTGCTCCTCATTTAGAAATGTGGAACTTTCGAGTTTTTATTTTGACTTGAATTGCATTATATAGTGAAAATAAAATTTTCCAGGAAAACTGTTTGTTTGTTTGTTTTAAAATCGTAACATTCAGCACTGGGTACTATGCTCTTTTCACAAGCTACTAAGATGAAAAGGACCACAGGACTCTGAAGCCAGATCTCCCTGACTTGAATCCCCACTGTCTCTGTGCCTCTGTTTCCCCACTTGTAAACTGCAGGTAGTAAGTCTTTCTCCAGAATACAGTAACAGAGGAGATCTAATTAGTTAATCCACATAACCTCCTAGGACAATGCCTGGGACACAGGAATTGCTCTAGAAGGGACGGACATTGTTTCTTTATTCCTGATTCTGGGGTCGAGGGCTTCCACGCTCTCCACTGGCTGTGCTAGTTCTGGAGTCTGCAGCCATCTGCACCACCATAGGGAGTTCCAGGGTGGCTGGAGTGATCTTGGGCTTGAGTTTCAAGCAATCTAGTGCTTTTCCTTAGGGACCATAATAGCATTTCTACTTATTTTATGTGAGTTATTTTTTCTTTCAGATAAAGAATGAACACTTCTAGGGCAAGAATCTTCTGTTTTATCTTTCACAGTACTTAGCATGGAACTGGGCACACAGTAGACAATAACAGAACATTTCTCTTTTTGTGATCCAGAAATGGAAATAGTTGTAGCTTTTTGACACATTGAAAGGATCATGTTCTTTCCAACACTGATTTGTTAGTGGATTCCATAGCCCTATAACCAGTCATCAATCAACCACTAGCCCTTTCCTGTGCTTCCACACTCCACACCCCTGTTTTCCTACACCCTCTGCCTATAATACACACCTTACCCCTCCCTTCTCTTCCCTCTTCTTCTTTTCTCTTCCCTTCCTTCTCAGATAGCAAAATGCTCCTCCTTCATTAGCATGCTCTGAAATGTGACCTCCTCTCTGCATCCTTTCTTAACCCCTGCACAGAATTAACTTCACCCTCAACACTTTGTTTATAACACTCTTATAACATGTATCTCAGTCTGATTTGGTGTTATCATTAGCAAATACAGTCGGCCATATAAATCATCAGCCCACAGCATCTCCCTAATGCACCAGGTTTGATGTCTGCGGGATGAAGCTCAACTTGAGACTGGGTAACAACCAGGAAAGGCAAAATTGGCCTCATGGAAGCAAGAGTGACTGAGTCTCCAAGGCAGTTGGGAACTGAAGCATTTAGCTGCCCATCAGGCTCAGCACTCCGCCCTGGAGACAGCCTTTCAGGGAGAAACACAGTCTCTCAACGTGTTAAAATACCAGAAACAACACAATGCCAGTCTCATAATTAATCCCATTCTAAAAGGAACTCAGGGTTCCAGTGTCTTTTCCTCGCCCACCCAACCCTCTTCATAATGAGAATCATCCTTGAAATTCAACAACCAAGTCTTTGGAATTCCAATGGAAAAGTAACTACAAGCTTTCTGGAGACCGCGGCCCTCTCTCATCTTTTCTCTCCTTGAGCTCCAAAAGTCCTTGAGTACCTGCACCTCTCTGACCAAGGGCTCTGTAAATCAACTGTCCTATTTCACCTTTCCCAAGTGGCCACCATTTGCCTCTCAAAGACTATGAGCTCCCTGAGTGCAGGGAGGACTTGACTTTGGTACCTCAAGAAATATTGGTGAAATCCAAATTCAAAGAGAGAAATAGTAGCAAATGAATTTCAGTTATCTTTCTTTCTCTGCACTTCCTGTTTTTCCTTATCTATGAGATGGTTTTTATTAATTTAAGAATAAATGTATTATTGCTGGGTATGGTGGCACACGCCTGTAATCCCAGTACTTGGGAAGCTGAGACAGGAAGATCACAGGTTCTAGGACAGCCTCAGCAAGCAGCGAGACTCTTACCAGCCTAGTGAGACCCTGTTTAAAAAAAAATATATATATATATATAGGACTGGGGGTGTAACTCAGAGGTAGGACGCCCCTGAATTCACCTCCCAGTACCAAAAAAAGAATAAATACCCATTATTAAACCATATCAAAACTCAGCCATTATTGTTGGTCTCTTTAAAAGTTGCTGGGTAAGATTGTGAACTCTAGTCAGCACTAGATTAACTATTAGGAATGGATTTCACTTTAAGGTTCTCTGGATTAAACTCAACTACTTATTAAGAAAGATAAAAATCTGTTATTCCAAATGTAGATAAAAGGGAAAATAAGTGGATGTTTAAATAAGAGTTTTACATTTCCATTTACAAGGCTCTGTGGGCTACTATTTTCATAACTAAAAGATCATAGTGTTAATTGAGGCATGTAGTCCTATGCAAACAAGTATTATATTTGGATAACTCTTCAAGGGAACAGAATACTACAAATGTTCATTGTATTTACTTGAACGAGTCATAAACTATAGTGTCAATATCATTCTTTAGAGGATCGGATATAAAACAGCCTAACCAGGTTCAAAAATTTGAAGGCTTCTTGGCTTTACCTTTCTTCTTCTTCCTTTTCCCCCCTATTCTTCTTCTTCTCTTTAGCTTTAAAGTTTAAAGCTAAACAATATTACCAGAAAATAAAATGAAGCAGCACAGACTGGATAGTTTAGAATGGTTTCATTTAATTAAGTAATTAAAATTCCTGGTAAACAGAGCATACCAAAATTCACACTTTAAAATGACATCCAGTTCACTAAAGTAGTCTGAATAAAAACTATCACATCAGCAGGGATAAATGCCTTCTTAAGATTAACTTATTATGTGTGGCAACCACAGCACATCATTCTTAAATAACTGATACCTCCCAAGGGATTTAAATGGCCTTCATTTCTAAGATCTCTCGTTACCTCATAATTTTCTTTCCCTTTTAAACACTTAACATGTAATAACTCATCATTTTATATTTTGAAAAGGTATGAATTGTCTCTGGAAATATTTAAGAGAAAGTAGCTAAGTCCCTTTATGCAAAATTGTATATTCAAAGAATCAGAGCCCAAAGCCATGAAAATTAACTTAAGAAGACACATAAGTTTTGGTTAAGAAATGACCATCTATCTGGGTTCTTCAAAACTGTTACATTCCGAGCCGGGCGTGGTGGTGCACGCTTGTAATCCCAGTACTTTGGGAGGCAGAGACCGGAGGATCCGGGTTCGCGGCCAGCCTCAGCTCTCTCTCTCTCTGTCTCTCTCTCGCTCTCTCTCTCTCTCTACCTAGTGAGGCCCTCCGCAACTTCGTGAGACCCGGTTTCAAAAATAAAGTATAAAAAAAAATAGGGCGGGGGGTGTAGCGCGGAGGTAGAACGCCCCTGGGTTCAATCCCCGGTACCGCAAAAAAAAAAAAAATGTTACATTCCAACTGTTGAATTTACTAAGCAAAGCTTGCTGGCTTGCTGCTGTGGGTGTTGGATTTAGTATCATGAATTTTTCCACAGACCGAATATAGAAGCCCACAGCAACATTCCTGAGAAAAGGAAGGAAGGAACATGGAACACAACGTCAGAAAATCTTGCACTGCTGTTTGACCTGACGCAAGCTGAGTAACATCTCTGATTTTCAGTTTCCTCAAGTTTTAAATGGGACTAACGCTGGGCGCGGTGGTGCATGCTTGTAATCCTAGTACTTGGGAGGCTGAGACAGGAGGATCGTAGCTTTGAGGACAGCCTTAGCAATTTAGTGAGGCTCTCAGCAACCTAGTGAGACCCTGTTTCCAAATAAGAAATAAAATCGGTCTGGGGTGTAACTCGGAGGTAGAATGCCTCTGGGTTCAATTCCCTGTACCACAGAAATAAATAAATAAATAAAAATAAATGGGACTGACATTTTCTTCAGTTCTGGGGAGGACTAAAAAATCACAAAGTAAAATAATTAATTGAAAAATATGTGGTACACAAGAGGCAGTCAATAAATGTTGACCAAATGCTAGTATTTTAGGTGAGCACTATAGGGCGGGGTGTAGCTCAGGGGTAGAGCACTTGCCTAGCATGCAGGACACCCTAGGTTTGATTCCCAGCACCCACCAGAAAAAAGTACATTAAATGAACACTATTTCTACAACACATCTAATTTAAATATAGGTATTCAGAAAGCATTTACCAAGTACCAACTCTGATTGATGATCTTATTCATCCTTAAATATGAAAGCACCTTCATCCTCATCTATTTAAAAAAAAAAACTCAATTTCTTGAGGTTTCTGTAGGTGCTAAATCAAATAAGCTGATTTTTTAAAAGATACTTTAGCAGCAATCCAGCAAGCTTTCCTTAGTAAATTTAAGAAGTAGAATGTAACAGTTTTGAAGAACCCAGATAAAGGAACACTTCTTAACTAAAACACATGTGTCTTCTTAAGTTAATTTCAATGGCTTTGGGCTCTGACTTTTTTTTTCTTTTGTGGTACTGGGGATGGAACCCAGGGGCATTCTACCTCTGAGCTATACCCCCAATCCTATTTTATTCTTTTTTTTTTTAATTTTGAAACAGGGTCTCACTAAGTTGCTGAGGCTGGTCTTGAACCTGAGATCCTCCTGTCTCAGCCTCCCAAGTACTGGGATTCCAAGTATGTGCCACCACACCCCACCTTGGGCTCTGACTTTTTGAATACACATTTTCTCCAGGATTGTTTGTGAAATCCAAGAAAAGCCATTTGCGTAAACTAATCATCTTGTACAAATGAGAGTACTTTCATTCTAAAAGTACTTTCACACCTATTATCTTATGCTTCCCTCACAGCTCAGTAGGTGGAGTTGCTATCATTAGTCCCATTTTACAGATGAGGATACTGAAGCAAGCCCATATAACTGGATGGAACTGGTTTTCCCCCATGGAGAAAATGAAAATGATTCTCACATTAGCTCATGTGGGGTGAAGTGTGTAATGCTTTACCATTTATAATACAGTTTATGCCCTTTGCAGTCTGTCATGCCATTTATACTCCCTGATCTCATTTCTAAGGAGGTAAGGCAGAGTATATATTCTCATTTTAGAAATACAGAAACTGAGCTGGGCGTGGTGGCGCACGCTTGTAATCCCAGTACTTGGGAGGCTGAGACTGGAGGATCCGGGTTCGCGGCCAGCCTCAGCTACTTAGTGAGGTCCTCTGCAACTTAGTGAGACCCTGTTTCAGAATAAAGAATAAAAAATAGGGCTGGGGGTGTAGCTCGGAGGTAGAATGCCCCTGGGTTCAATCCCCAGTACTGCAAAAAAAAAAAAAGAAAAAAGAAAGA